>JASDQU010738036.1:206332-234540 GCA_032191745.1 Picea mariana | reverse complement strand
AGGTTTTAATTAAATCTGTAATCTGTCCATATTGTATATTTGTGAATAAAGAATGATTGCAGCTGACAATTAAGTAGTTGATTTGAGTTATTATGATCATAGTTAGTAGTTTGTAATTAGTAATTTGTAGTTAGATTAGTATAGTTAGTTTTAGTTGTTTTATTAGTTTCTAGTTTCCTTAGTTTTAGTTTAATTTCTTTTATTTAGTTAGTTAGTTTGTTAGTTAGTTTTTATTAGTTTCTAGTTTCCTTAGTTTAGATCATTTAGCTTAAATCACTTTCTCTTTGGTTTCCTTACGAGACCTTAGGGCGGCCAACGGAGCTGTTAAACTCGTCAGGGTGGTCCATACCAAACGGCTTGGGTTATTTAGACAACCCCGGACTGGTTCCACTCTCCCAGTTGACGGACGGTCATTTTCGCCCGTCAACACAACTCAAGAAATTTGTTGATATATTCATCTATTGTGATTTGTCCCAGCTTGAGTTCATAGAACTCCTTGGTCTTACCATCAAAGTATTTCTCTCACAGATACTTCTTCTTGAAGTATTTCTCAAATTGTTTTCATGAAAAGTCGTTCTGATGGATTCCTTTCACATTCCTAAGGTCCTCCCACTAAATGGAGGCATTTCCATTCAGGTTGAAAATGGTTATTCAAACCTTTAAGTTTTCAAAGTAGTCATGGAATCTGAAGTAATTCTTCAAGCCTAGTAGCCAGACTTCTCTTTCTTCCCCCTTCTTAATTTCTCCATCGAAAGTGGGTGGTTTGACTTTCTTAAATTCTTCAAGGTCATGGATCTTGGAATGTTTCCTCTTCTTTCTTTTCATCTGGGAATGTGAACTAGTTTGGCTACTAGAAGATCCCTTGGAGTTGTTAGTTTCCTCACTAGAGGATTCTTCCATTGAGTATCTCTTGTCTCCATGTTGGGCCTTCTTTGAGGTGCTCCTCCTTGTGTGGCCACTTTCAAGACCATGCTTTCATATCTCAGGTGGAATTTGATTTTTATTAGTATGATGTTTTTCCATATGACTGGTTGTTTGTCCATGTTGCAGTTGCCTTTGTACATCTGATAAACTTTGCAATAATACTATGTTAATTTCAGTTTGTTTTTCCTGCTCTTTTATCAGCCTTTCATAGTCATCCTTACAACTCTGTAATTCCACCATGAGGCTTCTCACGGTTTCAGCCAAATATGGAAAGGTTTCCACCACCCTCTTCTCATCATATTTTTCCTCTCTATTGTGGGAGATTTCCCCCAAATCATGGTGTGTCACCATCCTTTACATTGTATTTTTCTTGTTGTTATCACTCCAGGAGTCCTTCTAGGTTGTAGCTAGAAGAAGCCTAGTAACTCATATCTTAATGATTAACTCAATGATGGGTAAAGGGTCAGATCAAGATGAATATCTAACTAACTAGACTATGTGTTCAAGACTATCTAGGGATATCAAACAACACAAGGCCTTCAAGAGATGAAATTAGACAGAATAATATATCAAGTAGAACAGAACTAATCACTAAACCAGATCACACATTATATAAAACAATAAGTATGATGGGTCTAAGAAACTAGTATAATCACCTATGATCCTTTTCTTAACAATCAGATGGTGAGATGACGGTCACCTATGGATTATATAAGCATAGAAAGAGAATTGCATTCAGTCATAAGCATGAAAACAGAGAAGAAAGAGAAGGTCTGATAACACCAATGAAAGAAGCTTGTAAGCCTGGCTATATTAGAAAGGGTCTCTATTACAGTAGTAGTGTAGATGAACTCAAAGTCGAACCACCTGGTCCTTAAGGAATCTCCCCCATAGTTCTTCGAAACAATATACTTTATAGTGTTTACATCAAGAACTCAGATCCTATAGAAGAGGATCGAATTATACTAAAAATAGTAATATCAAACTGGTTACAAAACAATAGGAATAGATCCTATATAAAAGGAATCAAATCATTAACTAAATATGAAGTCTTCAACAGTGTTCGACAACTACAAAAATATCTGGCATCTTCAACAACCTTAAAGGTGATGACAAAGCACTGAAAATCTTCATTTGACAGCTTAGGAGATCTTTGACCAAAACTAGCAAAGGGATTTTAATCTTCTCACTTTGTATTCTGCCTCTAATATTGAGAAAGGATATTAATAAAGGAAGAATTCTTGATCAACAGGACATAAGGTCCTGTTGATCAATATTCAAGGACATAAGGCTTCCAATTCATTTGTGCAACCTTGTTCTTTAGGGGGCAAGGGTTGGCCAGAGCTCCACTTCATTGTCCATCAATCTCCTTTGATTTGGCCTTTTGACATGTCTATTTAATTTTCACTTCTAAAGCTCTAAAATCGATGTTACAACACCACATGTCCAGTTAACCACAATTCTAATGTTTCATGGTCGGTTGCAACCTTCTTAAGACATGTGTATTTCTTGAATCTTATCTTTATGTTCAAATGAATATATATTTTCATGATCAACTTCAGAAAATCTTTCTGAAAATTTCTCACTATAGTAATTTGAAAACGAGAACCAAAATCTATTTGGGTATATGATATCATGCCATGAGTATCACCCATTAAAATTTCTAGGAGACAGAGTAGGCTTGATCTTGAATTTTGGTTTGTCTGGTGGCATTTATCCTTTTCGGTAACAAATAACTATAATTGTCACAATTACCAGTTCTTCCCTAAAGATATGTGCTTGAGATCCTTGATATCAGATTCCACTTGAGGTAAGATCATAAGGAGAATAAAACTCAATACTATGTTCCTCGAGGCGTATACTAGATGTAAACTATAGTATTACATTCCCCCATGATTGAAAAAAAACTTTAATAATGGAAAAAATATAAGTGTACCATGAAGTCTCAAGCATACCTTCTATCATAGATCCACAAATTCTTTAGTGAATTATGCTCAATAGACACCATTCTGAGTAAAGCAGTGAAAAACAGACCTGATTTCTTTAATCCAATCTAAATCTTGGTTGAACTATAAAGCATTTCCTAGCAGATGTTCTTTCAACATTTTGGGGTAATTGGTTGCCCAACTATCAATGTCAGGGTAAATTTTGTTGAGACAAGTGAATTTTTCAATTGAACCTTTTCGGATAATTTATGCACGTGGTTTCCTCATGAAGATGGAGGAAAACCAAGATCAAGCCAAAATTTTAGTGAAACAAAATGAAGAGCATTGCACTAAAAGAAGAAAACTTTGATGAAAAGCAAATTAAACTAAAGCAATCACTACTAACTACAAATTAAGCTAAAGACAGTTGTGGTCTTTATTGAAGAAAACAAAAAAAATCTAAACCTATGCCATTCAGATGAAAATAAAAACAAATATCTAAGATATGCAGGAAGAAAGGAAGTAAGAGGACTATGCTAATCTTATTTCTAACCTAACCTACATTGGTTGAAAGGAATCTAGGTTTAAGCATAGTGCCAGTGATGCCAATCAAGTAACTCCAAACCTGCAATCGCATGTTTATTGAAGGTCGATTGCAAAGAATGAAGTAATGCAAGATGAAGGATAGGAAGAATTGATTCAAACAAGTCTCCACTATGCAAGTTAAATTTATCGGCGTTATGATTCACAGTACATATGTAATATTCCTCCAACCATGACTCAATTCCATCATAAAATTTACAATTATCATTATATGATTGCTGGAAGGAAATCAACAACGAGATACATACCTGATGCGGCTCATGAATGAAAATTGCATGCAATGCACTTTGTAAGGGAGTCTCAGATTGTATGATATTTCTCATCCCCGGGGTAGAAGTAAGACAATAGGCACTCAATATAATCATCGATATAAATTGGAGTGTCTCATTACTGATGTAGATCTCCCTGGGTTCAAATTTCACGTACTTTGCATGCTGAGAGGTCAGATAATGGTGGATTGTCTGAGGGAAACATTGAGTGAAATATAGCTCCAAATATTCTCATATGACATCAACGAGATCATGTGAAGAGTTCTGGAGCATTGAAATAGCATCCAAGAATGATTGATGAATTTTCCTCTAAGGAATAACAGGTACTTCTAGGGTAGGTTGAGGCGATAACATTTCCTGGATTAACTCAATGTTTCCTATGCTTTGCATGGTGATGGGTTGTTCATTTGCTATAATTTCTTCATGATGATCAGAAAACTCGTTCTTCTCTACATATTTTATATTTGCAGTGATCAACATATGTGCATCAAGGTCAAAAATCGCATATTGTTAAGGATCAACGAATGATAATTTGGTACCCACACTCAATTCTGGGACAGAAAATTAGTCATCAAAAACAGGATCATTATGATTAGATTTTGGTTCAACATGTTCTATAAATTGAAATTGCGAAGGGGTTTCAAAGTGATACATCCTAGATAAAGTTTCATCAAGAATGAGTGCTCGATCAATCAAGGCTAGGCACTCTTCCTGATCTAGTATATCATTCAACGTTTCATTACCAAAATAGTAATGTGAAGAGTGTATTACATGATAAAAAGATGGCTTCTCATGTGGATGATAATCATCAAATATATTTGTATACAGTGCATCAAGATCTTAAAATTATGAAGATGATAGGATTTCCTCGATAAGAGATTTATCACAGACCAAAATATGATCATTATTTTCAGAAGTGGGATTCTTACATGGTTCAAACTCCATGGCTATGGGGTCTAGGATTACTGATAAAGATTCCACTGCAACTGTGTTGGAGTGTTGGTTGAATATTATGCCCCCTATATCATTTGTGGTTGGATCTGAATTATGTGAATAGGAAATGGCTTGATCATTTAGATCGCATTCTTTAGAAATAGAGACGATATATGAAAACCAATCGAATATTTATTGGCCTGAGGGTTCATCCCTTTCAGGAAATCTACAATAAATCTACATGACTCTTCAAAATAAATCATTCTCAGATTCATTTCTTAGCCTACAGATTTCTGCCAGTTCATCAATGAGTTCATCATAAACATAATTTTCTTGAGCAGCAATAAACATTTCCATGAATTGTTTCCAGCTATGAATTTATTTTGTTGGCAATGTATTAAACCAAGCTTTAATTATCCCTTCAAATGTGAGGATGAATAGTCGACATGTTTCATTGTCTTGTACAATCTTAAGATTTCATCAAGCGATGTCAGATATTTTGAGGTGTGTAAATTCAGAGGCATGCCCTTCACATTGAATTTGGGGTTTGACAAGAGATTGATTGTCTTGAGTGAAATGGCCTCAGTGGGTCTTGGAAGACTCAAAGGGTCATCCCATACAGAGGTATGGAGAGGAGACATGGGATGGTTGAGAGTTAAATGAAATGAATCCATGTGGGCAAGCTTGTCATCCATCCCTCCTTCTAGCACCAATCCTGTTGATGGGTCCAAATTCGTCTAACAACAGTAAGGGGTTCTCCCCAGTAAGAAGTCACAATTAGACCTCTCACCATTTGGAATAGGGAACCCATATGGATTTTGGCCTGGTAACCATTGCTCATTGGTTATATGATTGCAGCCTAGTCCACTGATGAGGGTGAATGATGGGTGGTTGTGAAATGAAAGATGTAAATGAAGACTATCTAAATGTAGGCCTAATCTAATCCTAATATAACCTATCCTAGAAAGGAGCTAATTAACGTAGGTGAATGAGTTGTGGCATGAAACTAACTCTACCAATAGCTTCACCCAGAAAGTTGAAATGAATAAATAAAGTTAGATAACAAATGCACATGAATATATAACCAGAATAGTCTAAGTTACTTTATCACATACATTAGCATCTCATTCGCTCAGGACATGTCATATAAGAAAGAATAACAAAACTGCAAGAAGACATATATTGCATCAGAATAGTCTATAAACAAGCATGCTCTTATATCCCATGTGAACAACAAACATTCTTCTTGAAATAGTTCCCAACAAAAAAACAACACATGCAAGTCCTTCTCTAAGTTAAAAGTTGTCCCTGAGGGCTTCTCCGTATTAACAGTTTCAACAATAGTACGTGAAAACACTTAGGACAACTCTTCAATTTTAGTTGACCCTGTATCCTGAAGTAGTTCAGAGGTGTACAACGTTTGAAGAGCCAAAATATCTTTCTTTGGGTTCTATTCTAGTATTTATTGAAGTTTAATAATACCTTTGGCCTTTTGTCTCCCTCGGTGACCTTTTGTCTTCCATCATTTGTCCTCATCCTCTTTGTAATGATGAGAAATAAGGACAATGGTTACATTTTGAATTTGTCTCCTAGCACTAGTAGGTCAATATGGATTTCGGCCATAGGTGTCTTTCTCATCCTGAAGATTGGATTTAGGTGTGGGGGCATCTTCGTCATCCTGAGTTTGAAAATCGATCGTCATGGAGTTTCTATATCCCTACTTCATACATTTTCCTAATACTTTCTTTGTTTCTCATCCATCATTGCTACATCTTTCGTTATCACTACCTCATCATATTTAGTTGTAGATTTCATCGTGAAAATGTTGAGCATGATCCTCCTTCACTCGGTACCTGACCACATTCAACATACAATAGATGAGAGTAAATTCTAATAAACTATCAATAATAATCACTTGAATGAAAATAAATGGGGGATGAAATAATTTAAGTATCATTTAAGGAGTTTGATTCATGGTTCCTCTGCTCGCGGTTACATTAGGGTGTTCTTCGAGGTTGTCAACAAGGTGCCAGATATTAATACAAAAATAAGTATACCATAGGTTAGAAATTTCTCAAATCATATAACTAAGACATTGAACATATTGAAGAGACCTTTCCAATGGTATAAATAATTCAAAAAATAGACACATGAGTCAAACATTACGGCCATTTTATGAAAGGTGGTTTTCTTGTGTTCAGAGGAGTTAGTACTAACTCCTCTAATTTTCTCGGAGGAGTTGATGGTAACTCCTCCAAACTGGAATACGTGTACCATTAATTATTAATTTCTTAAATAAAATAACTATAAAGTTGTATATCCCTGAAATACCTTTCCAATGGTATAAAGAAGTCGCAAAACGAACACCCGAATCAAAAGTTATGGTTAATTTACGAGAGACGATTCTCTTATGCTCAGAGGAGTTGATGGTAACTCCTCCAACCTGATGAGAGGAGTTGATGGTAACTCCTCCGACCTTCTCAAAGTAGTTTATGGTAACTCCTCCGACCTGCTCGGAGACTTTCTTAACAACTTCCCGGAACTTGCTCGAAGACAGTTCTCTTATTCTCGGAGGAGTTGATGGTAACTCCTCCGACCTGGAATACATGTAACATGAATTAGGAATTTCTCAAATTACATAACTAGAAATTTTTATAGCTCTGAAAGACCTTTCCAGTACTATAAAGAAGTCGCCAAACAGACACTCGAGTCAAAAGTTATGGTCAATTTATGAGAGATAATTCTATTATGCTCGGTGGAATTGATGGTAACTCCTCTGACCTACTCGGAGGAGCTGATGTTAACTCCTCCAACCTACTCAGAGACATTCTTAACAACTTCCCCAAAATTTCTCTGAGGCTTTGAAGGCAAATCCTCCAAGCATCTTGTAGGATTTGAAGGCAACTCCTTTGAGCAGCTCAGAAGAGTTGAAGGTAACTCCTTCAAGTGGCCCAGAAGAGTTGAAGGGAACTCCTCCTTCCAGGGAAAGAAAAATTGGAAAAATTCTAAGTGTCGAACTGGCAAGAGACAATGAGAGCTTGAGTTCAAAAGCCTATAAATTCCTCATACGATGCTCGATTTGAGGTGTTGTTTTTTACAATGTGGATAGCATAGAAAAACATTTCTATCAAGATAATTGAACATGTTTTTCTATCATTTGAGTGGATCCATTTCTAATGATGGCCATGACTATCAAGGCTTTCCTAGCGGGAAATCCTAGACAATCGTTTTAGCACTTTCGTATCTCGGATTTAGATTCTTTCAGTTACGTTGGAATCGTAATGGGGAGAATAATACAATTATCTTGTTTCAAAGATGAAAAATTCACTTTGATGGATACCAAAAAATTGTGCCCAAAGGCATTTTTTAATGAAAGTTTGGGTCCCACATTCATTGGTACTTCATCCAAATTTATTTTCGTCAGTTGTTGGTCATCTGTGATGTACACGATTTTGATCCACCCATTAAGACCAGGATTATGCATTAATAGAATAAAGTTATAAATACACCAAAACTGCAAACTGACGTCTAGTGTGTTTAGCACTGTCTAGGAGATAAAAAGACCAAATTTCTCCCAAAATGCGTTTCAAAACTAGTGCAAGACCTGTAGGTGTTATGATTAACCATCTAATTATAGGAGAGGCTCCCACAATGCATATTTAGTTGTAACGTCAAGAAACACAAAACAAACAAGCTAGTACCATGTGCACAAAGAAAGCCACTGGGAACACTAAAAATTAACTATGACTGTGATCTAAGGTGAATCCGTTGGGATAGGAAATTAATGACCACCTTTCTAGATAGGTGTGGAGAGTTTAATCATTGGAAATGTAAGGAGATTTACTAATGAATGCAACAAGAAGGGATTTGAGCTAGAAGGGGAACAAGATAAGCCTCAAGGAGAAAGTGGGCTACGCTGACCTAATCAGCATTGGCTAGATGAAGTGGATTGTCCTCGATGTTCTTGACAACAAAGAGGGGTCAAAATCCTTCTGCTAATGCATTTTCTATATGATAGGGAAACTTTTCAACGGGTAGCGTGCTGGGAAGAAGAGGTGAACCTCACCAATAAGCAATGTAATGAAGTGAAAGGGAGAGAGAATCATTGTTATGTGATGAAACGACGTGAGTAGAAGTGAGTCAGCTGATGAAAGGCGTACGTGCGATGAATATAATAATGTGACTAATATCGGTGAGATAACATTGATCATGCAAAATTCTCTGACGATGAAGATTTTGTTGGGTATGTGTTATATTCTTTGCACGAGTAGTAGTGTCACATATTTTTTTGCCTCAGGAAACATGTCACATATTTAGGTGGTTTTTCGGCACATGATTTCTTTGTCGATGGTTTTCTATTTCTGGTTAAGGAATTAGGGTTGTTGACTAATCTAGGTCATTGGGTTAGGTTTTTGGATGTCACTAGATCCTATATGTATATTGTATTGTAAACAATGTATCACAATGAATGAATATAGAATATGTTGGTTTTCCCAATTTGGGTTTACAGGGGAAAAATCTTTGTGTAATGTTTGTATTTTTCATTGTATCTTTTATGTTCTTTTACTGAAAATCTGTTTACAGTAAATATTGTACAAGGTTAAAATCTACATTTGGTATCAGATCTTTGTTGTCTTCAGGGGGATGCCTTTGTGGTGAAGGGTTTGGCTCAAGACTGTGATAAGCCTTGTTTCAGTGGGAGATCTGTGGTATTGATTTTTTAGGTGAAAAGAAATGGAAAGCAATTCGAAGATGGAGATCAAGAAGTTTAATGGCCAAATTTTTGAGTTGTGGAAGCTCAAGGTGGAAGATCTGTCGGTGGAAAGAGATCAGTGGATCGTGGTAGATCTAGGTACTTCACTTACATGAACTTCAGCAGATGACTGGAAAAATTTGGATCAGAAGGAAAATAGACAATTCGACTGTGTCTCTCCGATTTAGTATTACTGAATGTGTTAGAGGAAGCTATGACCAAGGATTTATGGGAAAAATTGGGGAAGTTGTATCAGTGTAAATCCCTAGTAAATAAACTATTCCTGAGAAAGAAGTTGTATAACCTGAGGATGAGAGATGGAGACTTGGTGGTATATCATTTGAACACCTTCAATACTATGGTAAGCCAGTTAGTATCTGTTGAGATTAAAATTTCAGATGAAGATAAATGTATCAGTTTACTGTGTTCTTTACTAGACTCGCGGGATAGTCTGGTTGTGGCCATATGTAGTAATACAACTGCCTTGAAGTTTGATGAAGTGGTCTCATCCTTGTTGTCGTAGGAGATGAGATGGAAGAATATGGAAGGACAGAGCACAAACACATTATTTTCAAGAGGACATTCCCAAGAAAGAAATAGATCTAAGTTCTCAAGTGGGATATCTAAGTCTAAGGGTAGATCTAAATCTCCTAGAAAGTTTGTAAAGGTATGTTGGAGATGTGGAAAAGAAGGGCACTACAAGAAGTAGTGTAGATCCAAAGTTGAGAAAAAGAAGGGATCTGAATAATCTCCTTCTACAGAAGAAAATACCTCCAAGGAAGAAGGAGGGGATGTATACTTGGCTTCTTCAAGCACACATGTATATAATGAGGCATGGTTGGTTGAATGTGGTGCATCCTTTCATATGACTCCCCATAGGGGGTGGTTCTGTGAATATGAAAGGTATGATGGAGGTAATGTTTTCTTAGGTGATGATTCGACAACCAGAATCATAAGATGAGGAAAATTCAAGTTGATGCTCATAGATGGAAGGATTAGAACACTTCCCAGTGTTCTACACATCCCAAATTTGGCCAAAAATTTGATTTTTGTAAGAAAAATGGACGATGTAGGGGTAAAAACAATATTTGAAAAGGAAACCTATAGGATGGTTCGAGGAGCAATGGTGTTTTTGAATGGAGTTTGGTTTGGAACTCTGTATAAGCTATAAGGAATCATTATTAGTGATGGGTGTAATAGTTCCATTGTTCTTGATATTGGATTTGAATAAGAAAGAAATCCTACAGTCTCTGGAGAAAAGGTTATGTTGTGGCATCAAAGATTGGGGCATATCGAAGAGAAGGGTCCTCGAATACTACATGGTAAAGGTATGGTTGAAGGTATGTCTAACTGGTCTTTGGATTTTGATTTATGTGAACATTGTCTATATGGGAAGAAGAATCGGGTTAGATTCCCCTCTAGTGCAACGAGGGCAGAAGGAATTTTACAACTAGTTCACAGTGATGTTTTTGGACTTGTGTTGGTCCCATCATTGGGAAAATCTGTGCACTATGTCTCATTTATATATGAATTCTCGAGGAATACTTGGATATATTTCCTCAAGAAGAAATCTGAAGTCTTTGACAGGTTTAAAGAGTTTAAAGCTCTTGTTGAGAATCAAACAGAGAAAATAATTAAGGTGTTGAGGACAGATAATGGCGAAGAGTTCTACAGGAATGAATTTGAAGAATTCTGTAAGAAGTGAGGTATAGCAAGGAAGAATACTACTCCATATACACCTCAACAGAATGGAGTTGCAAAAAGGATGAATAGGACCCTGATGGAAAAAGTAAGGTGCATGCTCAGTGGTGTCGGGCTAGGGCAGAATTCTGGGCAGAGGAAGTGGGTACTACATGTTACCTTGTCAACATATCACCCTCATTATCATTGGATGACAAGACTCCACAAGAGGTATGGATCAGTAATTAACCTTCTCTCACACATCTCAAGGTATCTAGCTATGATGCATATGTTCATGTTCCAAAGGAAAACAAGAGTAAGCTAGATACGAAGGCTGAAAAGTGTATCTTTATTCAATACAGAGATGGTCTCAAAGGTTATAAGATTTGGAACCTATAAACTAAGAAGGTAGTGTATAGTCAAGATGTGGTATTTATAGAAATGAAGGATGTTGTTAAACAAGAAATCCTACCAAGTAAGGAAGAACCAAAGAAAATAGAGTTTGATTTAAAGGATGATGAGTCAGACTCTACAAAAGAACGGGAATAAGAAGAAGAAGATCCTCATACTCTAGTATTGAGGAGATCGGTTCGAGAAAGAAGGCTATCAGAAAGGTATAATCCATATAATTTCCATTCAAATTTTTCTTTATATATTACTGAAAATGATCCTAGAACTGCCAAGGAGGCAGTGGATTCAGAGGATGGAAATCTCTGGAAAACAACCATGGATGAAGAAATGGCATCTTTGGAAAAGAATGAGGCTTGGGATCTAGTGGAGTTGTTGACTGGAAGAAATTCCATTGGAAGCAAATGGGTATTTAAAAAAAAGCTGAATGAAAAAAGAAAAGTGGAGAAATACAAAGCTCAATTAGTAGCAAAGGGTTATTCCCAGGTTGAGGGAATTGATTTTGGTGAGAATTTTTCTCCTATTTCCAAGTTAACCTCTATAAGATTTATGTTATCTGTTGTTGTTGCATTTGATTTTGAAGTAGAACAAATGGATGTGAAGACAACATTCCTACATGGGGATCTGGAAGAAGAAATCTATATGAAGCAACCAGAAGGTTATGCTATGAAGGGAAAGAAGGATCTGGTATGCAAGATGAAAAAGTCCCTGTATGGTTTAAAACAATCACCAAGAATGTGATATAAAAAATTTGATACTTATATGATGGGACTTGGCTTCACAAGAAACAAAGATGATCACTGTGTGTATTTTAAATTAGTTGGTGATCATTTGATTTATTTGGTCTTGTATGTGGATGACATGTTGCTGATAGGAAACAACAAGGAGATTATCTAGGATGTGAAAACTCAGTTGTCCTCTAAATTTGACATGAAAGATATCGGTGCTTCATATTTCATTTTGGGCATGGAAATTAAAATAGATCGAAAAAAGAGGAAACTCTGGTTAAATCAGAGAAAATATGTTGAGACAATATTGCAAAGGTTTAATATGCAGGAATGTAAACTGGTCAAGGTTCCTATTCATGTTGGTGTAAAGTTATATGCGGATCAGTGTCCCAAGACACAGGAAGAGGAGGAGGACATGTCTTGTGTTCCATATGTGAGTGCAGTTGGAAGTTTGATGTATGCAATGGTCTATACTAGACCAGACATTGCACATGCAGTGGGAGTTTTGAGCAGGTATATGTCAAAACCAGGGAAGGAGCATTGGACAACAGTAAAAAGGGTTTCAAGGTATTTGTGTGGCACTGATAGCTATGTATTATGCTACCAAGGAAGATCGGGATTGGACAGAATGGTGGATATACATGGATTTGTGGATGCAGACTGGGCTGGAGATTTAGATCATAGGAGATCTACAACTGGGTATGTGTTTAACATGTTTGGAGGAGCAATAAGTTGGATGAGAAAAAGACAGGCTGTAGTGCCACTTTCAACTACAGAAGTTGAATACATGGTAGCCACTCATGCAAGTAAGGAAGCAATATGGTTACAAATATTTTGTTCAAGTATTGGGTTGGTACAGCAAGTTGTAAGGATAGATTGTGACAGTCAAAGTGCAATTTTTCTGACAAAGAACCCAGCTTATTATTCAAAGAAAAAGCATATTGATATTCAATATCACTTTGTGAGAGACATGATTGAAGAAAAGAAAGCATTGTTAATGAAGGTGGACACTTTGAGGAATGTTGTAGATTCTTTAACAAAATATGTGAGCATTGAGAAGTTCTCTTGGTGTAGAGGATCCATTGGCATTGATGCCCTGGATTGTTGACTATGTAACCTTGTAACCCCCTATATGCAAATAAAACAACAAGTGGGAGAATGTTGGGTATGTTTTATATTCTTTGCATGAGTAGTAGTTCCTCGGGAAACATGTCACATATTTAGGTGGTTTTTCGGCACATGGTTTCTTTGCCAATGGTTTTCTATTTTCGGTTAAGGAATTAGGGTTGTTGACTAATCCGGGTCATTGGGTTAGGGTTTTGGATGTCGCTAGATCCTATATGTATATTGTATTGTAAACAATGTACCATAATGAATGAATATAGAATATGTTGGTTTTCCTGGTTTGGGTTTCCAGGGGAAAAATATATGTGTAATATTCGTATTTGTCAGTATATCTTTTCTTTTCTTTTACTGAAAATTTGTTTGCAGTAAATATTGTACAAGGTTAAAATCTACAGATGTGAGCCAGTGAAGTTTGGCAGAAGCGAGATAGCCCATTAGCCAAGTTCAAAGGGAGGCATGCAATGAACTAATGAGAAAACCAATGGCATGTCAATGCAAAGTTAGAATAAGGATGCACACGTCAGAATGTTATGTATTAGCGCAAGAAGAGGGGACTCACCGAAGTGCATATCATTAGGTATAAGTAATCCGTGGAGTAACCAGAAGTGGTAAAGTGAGGTAGGGTGAGGAGAACTTGGGCATAGTTATTTGCACGAGAGAGAGAGTGTGAGGGTTCCGATTGGAAGAATTGAAGGAGGAGGGCCCAATTTCTTATCTTGGATAGAGGCTAAGACAAGAAAATTGGGAGGATGTTGTGGGGGGCACAACACACTGAAAGGGTGACATGTGGCATTTCCATACAGGACCGTACGATGTTGACATGGAAAAACCATAGAGTGCCACATCACACATCATACAACTAACTGGACAAGATGACAAGGAGACCATACAACACAAGTAGAGAAACCAGGATTCGACACATAGCATACAAGCACAGGTGGACCAATGAGAGGTTGTCACATGGTAGCCTCCCATTGGCCTTTTTCAGTTAAGGTTTATTAAAATTTTATGGGTCAACCAGAGTTGAACCCTCGACCTCGTTACTACAAGTGTAATGACTTAACATCATGCCAAAGGTTGTGATTTAATAATCATATGACAAATAATTTACTTGAGTTTTTTTTAAGTTTGAATCGGCAGGAAAAGGGTCAATGGGTAAGTCCCCAAGTCATGGTATATATGTTGCAATGTAACCATAACCTACGATCACGGGGAGCTCATAAATATATTCCACTAGAACAAGAACCAATACCAATCAAATATAATACATGTTTGTAACAAAGATTCGATAGAGGAGAGGTCTGTGGGCTCTGTTATTGTGCAAACTATAGGTTGGGAAAATTCCGACCTAATCCATGAGATGGTAATAACTATGGGAGAGTCTACCCACTATCACCTTAGATAAATCCTCCCCTTGCTTTAGTGAAGGAGAAATCCTACACAATGGGGGAGTCTTAGATGACCCTAGGGGGATTGAGATGGAAAGTGAGGTGATGAAGGATTGAAAGTGAGATGGAAGGCTTGCTATAACATCTTTTTGATGAGGGAAAGTTTCCAAGAAGTAGTGTACCTGTAGAAGATTGTTCTACCTTCCTAAGACATAAGAAAAGACAAGTATACAAGCCAAGATATCCAATGGACAAGCAAGTGAATCTTTTTGTCCTATATAGCAGCAATAAACAATGATATAATTCAGCAAGTAAATGATAATCAAGTGTGCTAAATAAGTCACTAAAATTCTAGTTAAAGATGCATGAGATAAGCTAGCAATGACTAGTATAACTCAAGTGAAATAGAGCAAGACTTTAGCAAAAATATAGGGTTGTTCAAAGATGTTATTGCAGAGATATTATAACAGCCTTATGTCTGTAGCAAAAGATTGCTACAACAGAAAATTCCAACCACCATAAATTACAATTAAACCACCCAAAAGAAGCTAAATGACAAGTAGTTTATTATGGAATCTTTCTAGCAAATTTTGACGGTTGAAAAGAGAGAAAAAATAAATGTTTGAGTAACTTGTTGCAACCCTAATGGTTGTATCTTTAATGCTATAACAGAAATAATATGTCCTTGGATAAATAGGATTCCCTAGTGGCTCAAGCAAGCTATTAGAGCATATAATTGATTCCACTTCAAACAATTTGAAAAACTCATAAAATCACATTACCCAATGCAAGCAATGTTATTTCTCCAATGCAAATTTCAGATTAGTGCCTTTAAAATTTGGTTAAATGGAGTCTTGGATGTAAGAGTTGGATCCACAATATCCCTAGGGGTGTGATCCCTTTTATTCCCTAGGGCATGCAAATCAAACTTAGGTAAATCTAGGGGGGGGTACACCCTTGTACTCCTCCTAGCAATCTTGTTTAAAATGACTTGTCAACTAGAAATGAGATGAAGCTTGATGGAGGGTGTATGCACTTATGCTTCTCCTAGGGTTTCAAACAATAAAACTATGAAACAAGAAAGAAGAACTAACAAATTGAATATTTTTCTTACCAATTCCAAGAGAGATGCAATATAAAACCCTAGTTCACCAAGTAAATTCCACCACAAAGAAAGAGAGTAAGCCTCCAAGAAGTGTGCACCAACTTAGCTCCACAATATAAAAAGAGAGATATTTCCAAGTCTCCCAAAGAGGGTGCAAATTTCAGCCAAGTATATTCTCCAAGATGGGAAATCTATGATAAAAATGAAATAGAAATGATCCTTATTTATACAAAACTCCTAAAATGTGTGTTTCCTCTTAAGTTAGGGTAAAACACAAAATAAGGGAGACATATCTCTTTATTTTTCCCCTTTACAATATTAAATTCAAATTTAACTTAAAAATTGCGCACAAGAGACCCTAAAGATGATGTCAACCCTCTCTAGGGTGATGTTTTGGCACTTCTAGCAAGTCATTTGAGCTTGGAGGTGAAACTTTAGGCCTCCAAAGGCCTCCCTCTCATGCACTTGGGTTTCCTCCATCAAGACAAAGATTCTCTCCATCCAACTTCAAAGTTTCAATCCAGTCAACACTACCACCACCAAAACCCTATCCCTAGGGTGACATCAAGCCTCTCTAAAGTGGCGTTTTGACCTCCAACGGAACAACATTGGGATTGTAGGGGCTAGGTGAGATATTCCATGGTGTATTTAAAGCCTCCAAAGGATTTCATAATCATTTGGTGCGTGGGACATGGTATCCACCCTGTGGGCTTCATGCCCCAAGGAAGCCCAAGCTAGGCTTGTTCTTCCAAAACTGTCCCCTAGGCAAGGTCCTACAAAGACAATTAATATGCCCTCCAAGGATCTCAAGTCAAACGTATCATGATAAGTAAATAAAATCAATAAAAGTGTCACCTAATCATGTGCATAAAAAACCACCTCATCAAATTAAACAGGTGTTCAAAGACCCTATGCAGCTTGCCAAGTTTAGGTATGGAAGGGTTGACAAAGTGACCTATTGGGTGAATCTTTCCCTAAGTCAAGGAGTGTTTCCTAGGTGGACCCCCCTCTAATCCATGTGGAGAATATAAAGTGTATGGGGGAAAGACTTTTGGGCATGGGTATCATGACATACAAGGGATCGTAGTGTCTCATGTATAAGTTCCTTTGTAGAGGGTGTGTTGAAACTTCGTTTCCAATGCATCCTTTTTCCAAGCCCATTTAATGTCATTAATTAATTAAAGTCCAGAACAACTAGTCACTCCCTATGGGGTAACATATAGCTTAGGGGGAATTACCATGGTGTCACTTGAAGGGAGAAGTACAAAGAGTTCCATGGGGGTAAAGTCTATCTTGCAACACACTTGTGTAGATCCCTCAACAAGTGGGACATTTATATATGTGTGTTTTCTTTTGCAGGTCTTCAAATTTTTAGGAGAAACATTTCATTGTTATTAATACCTATTTTGGGAAATCATATGGAAGGTTATGATTTGGATTTTGTATTTTTCCAGCTACATTCCCTATGGGCCTTCAGCCCCTTCTTCCCATGAAATGAGGGGCAATCTCTTCTTGGGTCAGTACACCCGAAAATCCCAAAAGATAAGGATGAGTGGGATGAAGTGTGGAAAGTGATAAGTATGATTTGGAATGTTATGATGAATTTTAAAGGGGAGCTCACAGTACAAAAACCATCCCTAAGATTGACCACTTACTAGGGTGCAATGTCAACCACCAAGGTTAAACAGGGAAAAGAGCATAACTTCCAAGAAAATGTTACCTAATCAAAAGCATCTTTAAATGCAACACACTCAAATGCCTCAAATATTGAAATGACATGTACCATAATACCTGGCATGTACCTCATAGAGAAAGACCCAATGTCTTCTGGAAGCAAGATGAAGTGGCGGATACCATCGTTATGAATATAAGATATGTGGTGGTGAGGCGAGCCTATGTCTGTGCAAGTGGATGTTGTCAACCATCTATCTCTCGGTACTCCATGTATGCAACCTGAGGGCCTCGAGACATCATCTCCTTAGTTATCCATGGGAAATGGGGATAGCATCTGGCTCCTACTTGGGTACATGTACTTGTAATAGAGTGCATGAGAACCACAACATATCTTGGTCGGACATGTTCCTACACTGAAACATAAAACCATAAAATCTAGGGTGGCTCTACTCACCCTTTGTCCATATAATCAAAATCAAAATTTCAAAATTGACAACTAATCTCGAAAAGAAAATTTCGCACCTTTTTTCAGAAAATTTCTAAACTAAATATGTAATATGATGAATGAAATATGAAAGTATAGAAAAATGAAACATTAAATGCAACTAAACTACTACGAGCAATCAAGATTCAAATGAAATAAAGCAAGATGAACTACCTACTTACATGGGGCCTGGGAAATAAAAAATTCAAGTACGACCTTGGAAATAATGTTTGCGGAGGGATCCATTTACTCGTAATAGAATCATCCTCCCTTCTATTGTGGACAAATAAAATAATTATTACCCTGATATTTCTTCTATATTGTAGGGTCCCAACCACAAACTATCAAACTTTTGATGCATTCTAGTTTTTTCTCTTCTTTTATCCCACATTAGGACCTAGTCTCCTTTCCTAAAATCTCTTTTCCTTGCTTTACAGTCAAATGTCCCTTTTATTTTCTCTTGGTTCTTTGTCATTTGATCAAAGGCCATTCCTAAAGTTTCATCCAACTCTATGAGTTGATCGATTCTCCCTTGTAATGCTTCTTTATCCATGGCGAAGTGTTTATCTAGTTGCAAGGCTCAAATATGGAGGTTTATAGGTAGGTGTTATTTTATCCCATAAACCAATTCAAAAGGGGTTTTCTCGGTAGAGGTCTTAGTAGTTGTACGGTCTTCCTATAAGGCATACTTGATCTTGTTATCCCAACTTTTCTTGTTCTCTCCAACAATCATCTTTACAATATTCATAATATTCTTATTGTTGGACTTTGGTAGTCTATTTCCTTTAGGATAATAATTCAAGGACTGTGACAAGATAATTCCATATTTGAAAGAGAACTCATTAAGCACCCTTGAGCTAAACTCCTCGGTGTTATCCATGGTTATCTTTGTAGGAACGCCAAATATAGTGATAAATATTTCCTCAAGGAATTTCATCATGACCTTTTCTTTTGCTTTATTCATTTGGAGGGCTTCCACCCATATGGTGAAGTAATATGTGGTAGTTTAAACCCACCGGTAACCATTACTAGAGTTTTCATTGAACTCATCAATGAAATCTAGTCCCCATTTTTGAAAAGGTTCTTCTACGATGATTGATTTAAGAGGGAGGGAAGGGAGGCATTGTTTCCTGGTAAAGAACTGACAAGGCTGACAAGATCTGACATATCAATGTGTGTTGGAGAAAATAGTGGGCCAATAATATACTTCCCTTGGGATCTTATGAGAAGTAGTGTGAGCCACAAAGTGGCCTCCACAATACCCTGAGTCGAAATCAATGACTAACTTGTTTTCTTCTTCCTTATTCACACACATGAGAATTACCCCATTGGGATTCCTCCATCTGAGACCATCTTGTGTCAAGCAATACTTCATGTCCTTGATCCTTAGGGATCTCCTCTTATGATCGACCAAATGATCAGGCAAAGTAATATTCTTCAAGTAATAAATGATATCTCAATACCACTCGTCATTCTCAATTTCGCTTACCATAACGTCAATGTGTTCCCTTTCTCCTATCTCGATGGCTTCTTGATTTTTTTCTATCAACCTTTTAGAAAACCCTTGGCCTTATATTATCTTGGATGGTTTGATATCCAAGTCATATTCTTGTATCTATGAAACCCATTTTCCCCTTGATCCAAGAAAATTCTATTGTGATAAAATATCCTTTACGGTGGGGTAAGGGACGAAATATTTAATCTTGTTTTATCCCACATAAGTTCTAAAATTATTGAGGGACTTGACAAGAGCACAATATTGTTTCTTTGTAATGGTGTAACTTAGATCTGAGTCCCTAAGGTTTTTTCTCATGAAATACATCTTTTGTTCATCTCCTTGATCATTCTTTTGCAAAATAACTCTTGCGATGGTATCCTTTGAAGGGAAAGAGAATATTATGAATTCCTTAGCAAAATTTGGGTTGGCCAAGACTAGTGAGATAGTTATTTCTTCTTTGATATGTTTGAAATCTAGGTTCCCTTCATTGTCCCATTCAAAAGGAACATCCTTCTTTAACAAGAGATTGAGTGGATTCATGATTTCAACAAAGTTCATAATGAACCTCCTTATGAAGTGTTGGCACAGGGGCAGACCCAAGGTTCAATGCTACAACAATGCACCAACAAAACCCTAACTATCGATCCTTTCGGAAACACCTTTGAAGAAAATGAAGTCTCACCAGAGGTAGAGGCAAGGGTGGTTGCAGGACTCCAGTGTATGCAACCTTAGATGGGACACATATCTGTGATTCTAACACTTAATAGAGCACTTAGCAGCTATCATTCATCAATATCCAGTTCTTAGTTATAGCGCAGTTAAATCCTACTCTCAATGCAGATAAACCCTAAACTACAGAGCATCACAGTATTCATCCAGATCTAAGATATCTAATCACTAAGCATATTTATGTAGGTTAGATCTAACATCCATCTGTATCATTAAGCAATAAGCATCAACAGATCTATCTATCATTCATCGATATTAAAATACTAAGAAAGTAAACATATAAACATATCAATACATCACACAAAGCATAGCAACACAACATGTATGTGGTTCACCCCCACCCTAGGGATACATCAACCAACTCTTCTCTTATTTATTATCTTTGGTCAAGCTTCTTACAGGCACATAGCATCAAAATCCTACTTCGCAGAAGACAAGAGATCTGCGCGCACTTCGCTAGATCCTCCTTCTTTGAGCTAGGGTATAGAACCAAACCTTTACACAGTCTCTCACAATTACTTGCACTAGCCTTGTAAGCCTCACACAGTATGCACAAAGCACTCACAAATCTTGATCACATAGATCAAACACTAGCACTTAGCACACTGGCTCTTCTTACATCGCCTAACTACTTATTTATACATTACAAAATCGGGCCTAAACATGGGTAAACCCATGGGCCTACATTCCCATACCCGTTACATAATCCCAAAACCCAAAAATCCCTAAAAAAGGGTTGAGATTCTGCGATATTTGTTTCATCTCGTGCTCTGCCTTCGATAGCCTCTCGAAGTCCCAAAAATAGGTCAAACATGACCAAGAATCTTCAAAACTTGGTCAAGGGCCAAGAGGCCCCCAAAAATCACCTGTGACTCATCCTGAGTCACTCTAGTCTGATTAGTTCTACTTCAAAAGCCTCGAGCTTGGTTCGAGATTCTTCAACTTATTACTGTGCCACAACCTCTTGTTCAGCGAACTCTTGGATAACAACTTCATTGGCAGGTCCCTCTAGGCATTGTTCAACTGCAATGACGACTTGCTCTAGTTCTACTCCTTGTCCTTCGATCTCTGCGAATAATTGGAAAGCCTCATCCTGTACAGGTTGGAGCCTCTGAGTCACTTCCATGACTCTGCTTTGGATAGTGTGGACCTTCTGTTGGGTGGTACGCTACTCATGGGATCGCTTCATTCTTTCCACAGCTGATAGGGGCTTCAACTGTGCCTGTATTGTCTCTGCTTGCTTCTTCACCTCCTGGAGATGTGACTCCAGTTCCTTTAGTTCTAGATTCTCGGTGATTTGCTCATAAGTCTGGGCACCACGATCACTGAGTTGCTTGCATTCCATGGCAAGGGCCTTTATTATCCCAACTGCGCTCTGGGCAGTTGCTTCTCTTTGATCCCTCACATCCTGCGGAGTGTCGAGCACTATGCGGAGCTCTAATTCAGTTATTCTTTGTTGTAGTTGTTGGATAGCTTCCATGAGATTCTCTACTTGATGTGTGACTCAGTCTTTTGCCTATGGCTCTAATCTTGTCACAAAGCGAAGTGCTTTGTTGACTACTTCTTTCACTTCGATTTGCTCGGAAAGAAACTGTTATTTTTCTTGTTGCATCTGTTCTTTCTCTTCATCAAACTTTGCCTGGAGAGAAACCTTCTCCTGCTCCGCAACTCGGTGTTGTTCTATGAGTACTCCTTGCACTTGCTTCAAGGCCTAGGAGGCTTGTTCTGTTTCGTCTTGTGTGCAATGAAGGCAAGCTTCGACCGCATCAGCTAGTTGGTGGAGTTGGGCTGGCTCATCTCCCAACTCTAGTTCTCCCGATGGCAGGGGCGTAGTGGATACTGCGCGACTGTACTAAAGGGCTTGTTGTACCCCTAAGAGTTCAACCTCAATTCTATCATACATTTCCTCCTTCTTGGCTTCTTGTTTCTCCATGATTTCCTGTGAGGCATTGTTTCGAGATGCTATGATGAAGTCAAAATTATCAGTAGTGAGTACAGTCTGCATATTGGTCACGGTGGCTCTCAATTTCTTCCAGGACGAAGGTTTCAGGGGAGACACCTTCCTCTTCTTCAAGGGGTCAACCTCGAATCTAGGCGGTGTTACCTCGCCTTGCTTCTGTTCAGTTTCTTTGCCATTTATCTCTTCTACTTCATCATCACTCCCTCAGTCAGGTGATACTGAAGGAGTCTTTCCTGAGGTGTTGGTTAAGTCTTGGACCTCTTCAGTCTTCTTCCTTTTTCTAGTTCCATGTGTGTTATGTTCTTTGTGAGTGGCCTCCAGGCTGTCCAGTTCAGGATCATACATCTCTGTAGGGTCAATGGGGATAAGGAGGTTTTTTGACCAGTCTTTAGTGATCTCCACAAGGTCCTCTTCCATGAGTTTATAGTACAACTGAAGCTACTCCTTATGTTCATCGGCTCATGTTATAATGTATATGAAATTCCAATCTACGCGGAACTTCATCATGGGTCGGAACCTTTGTAGGGTGTTCGAAGTCATGCAAGGTTCATCTTCGATGGCTCTCTTCAGCTGGAGATAGTATGTGTGGAAAACAATGTTCTACTGCCATTGTTTGCTCATATCGCTCGAGTACCACAGCATGGTGAACTTCGCAACAAGTGGCTCGAACAGTTTGATATCTGGGAAGTTTACACCTTCTGGCATCTTCCAAGAAACAAACACGATGAGGATCAGGAGCCAGCTAAAGTGGAACTCGTAGCCCTGATCCTGTGCTTCACAGCAGTCTAGTTCCAACTGATTAACTAGGTACTTTTCCCAGTTCATATGTAGACCTTCCACGCATTTGCCTGCGAGGTCAACGACAAATCCTGTGACCTGCGTAGGTCTTTTCTTCCTTACTAGCTTTTCTGCAATTAGTTGGCATGCTAGGTGCACTGCGCCATTCTGGATGGAAGCTACCTTGTAGCCTCAAGTCCCCTTCTCAACATCATCGTATGTATCCTTGATCTTCTGTGCTAGCGTGCAATCTGTGGCTTTTCCTGGATAGAATTCATGCGGGTTGGGTCCTTGCATGCTTAATCTAGTGATCCTATGGATCAACGTCAGATCGAATGTGATACGGAGATCTAGCCATAAGTATCCACCATGGTAACATGAAAGTAGCAACTTGACACAAGCGTTGACTTCCTGGTGCCTTCCATAGTGTGGGATTTTCATTACATTTAATAGGGTGGACTGCGCGAGGTTCATCGTCCATGACTGAGGAATTATCTTTGATTTCTTCCCCTTCATCCTGGTTGAGTATTTGTACGAGGAGAGCATGTTATGGTTCTTGTGATCTCTGAGTTTGAAGTCGCTAAAATTCAACGTGGAGATCTTGTCCTGCTGCGCTCGAACTATGTGTATCCCCTTCGGGAGGTACGAAGTAACCATGGTGTACTCGAAATATCTTGGCACGCTATCACGACTCACCACACTAGCCAGAGGGAGGATGTAGTAAGGAAATATGGTCGGGATCAGCTTCACATTTTCTAGGTCATCTCTGTGTTTGGTTCTCTTTTTTGTTGATGGTCGGGATGGTCTGGCTCTGTGATCAGTCGACGAAGAGGCTTGCACTCCTCTCATCGATGATTCTTGTACACCCACAGACACGACTCTTTCATTCATGAGGTTAATGAGTAATTCCTTCATAGACTCTTCAACTGTGCTAAGTTCTTCAGACATACATGCTCGTGGTTGAATATCTCAGGTTAGAAGAGTAACTACTCAATGCAACGGGATGGATGGAAATAGTGCATTGATCATTGTGTGAAATCAACTATTATGTGGGCTTAGATAATCACGGTTGGAAAAAAATTTCTCGATGTGTGGCTCGACAGAATAAAAAAATAACTTGGCAACGGAACTCTTGCAACGGGTGAGAAGCCTTCATTAACTCAATTATGTCTGTTATGGCATGGTCCCAACAGTCTGGTGGTGAAATTTCTGACCATAAATNGAAGAGTAACTACTCAATGCAACGGGATGGATGGAAATAGTGCATTGATCATTGTGCGAAATCAACTATTATGTGGGCTTAGATAATCACGGTTGGAAAAAAATTTCTCGATGTGTGGCTCGACAGAATAAATAGATAACTTGGCAACGGAACTCTTGCAACGGGTGAGAAGCCTTCATTAACTCAATTATGTCTGTTATGGCATGGTCCCAACAGTCTGGTGGTGAAATTTCTGACCATAAATGCCTTTCTACCCATTCAGGGCATCGTTCTAACATTTTTATTGTTCCCAATGGCTATATTTCTTCGCCATGGCAAAGTGCTATGTGACGTTGTTCTGATATCCCAGTGAAGTTCCAATTTTGAAAATTTTCCTTTTGCGAAGTTCCCTCTAGAACCTTCTGTAACTTTTCTATCTTAGCTCTCTTCTTACTTGGCATTCTAGCCTTCTTTCCAGTGAGCTTTGTCTTAGTATTCCTTTTTCCATTTTGATTCTTATCTCCTTTTGGCATAGTAACTTTGCTCTTTTGAGATTCTTTCCAAAGATTCAATGGTAATACTTCTTCTCCATCTGGGGTAGGTACTTCAATCTTTTGTGAGTCTTCTTGTGTTCTTGCAACTTTGACATCCAAGTCTCTAGTGTTAAATAGATTTTCTCGGTTCTCTTGTTCTTCAATAAAGTGTGTGATCCTCCTAGTCATGAAATATTTTAATTCTTGCTTCTTATGTTCTAAGACTTCTTCTTCCTTCCTTCTAGCCTAATCTCTTTCATTCCAAGGTTTTCCTAGTAACATATCAAATGGGGTGTTGTTCTTAGTAAATTTAACAATCTCAAAATATCCCTCTATCGAAGTTCCAATGGCATTCATAAATATCTGGGTGAGCTACCCACATAGGGTTATCAGTTTTCCTATGAATAATCCTATTCATCCCAATGAAGGAATCATACCAGGGTTTCCTAAAGTTTCCCAAGTTCTTTCTGTCATAATATTGACCTGTGTTTCCTCATCTAGAGCACAATCAATGTCGAAATCTCATAGTCTTGCTTCTGTGCATTCTTTTTCTTTGAAGATCTCTGATAAGATAACATGTCAGTGATCATTCAGGGTTTCTTTCATCTGTAGCAATACTTTCTCTGATTCTTTCTGGGGTTCTTCCATGGTTTCATTTGCTTGACCTTTCTTGTGGTCTTCTTGTCTCATATTCATCCTTTCAACCTTAGCAATCATTCTAGGGAAATCCAATACTTCATGGTCCATAGATTTACAACAAAACAACTAGATCTTCTACCAGGGCATTCCTTAGCAAGATGTTCCAGTTTTCTGCAACTATAATAGAGGGTTAATCCTCTCTTTCTTTTAAACGATCCCCATCTTTTCCTGTACTGCGTGCTAAGATCATAGTAGCTAACCTGCAACAAATTCTTTTTAGGGTCTTGCATCCATTTGTTATTCCAAACATTCTCTCTATGCATAGGTATAACATATCTTTCACTATTCTTATCAGATCTACTTATGTCAAATCTTCGTTCATCTATCAGTGCCCTAGTTTTCAATCTAGGACGGAATCTATCAACCATACCTAGATCCATAGTCTAGAAAAAAAAAATTCCACTTATCTTACTTCCACAGAGCACAAAGCTTACAGATATTACCTCTTTAGTCTCACTTTCACGTTTATCAAGGCACAAAGCTCCCCCAGATCTTACCTCTTTTCTTCATATCTAACCCTTCCTCTTGGCACAAAGCTCCATAGATCAAGTAGTACTGCGTACTAGGGCAACAGTTCTATGCATGGATCTCTTCTTTTTTTTTAGTTCAAATCTTCGCAAAAAGATTTGTTTTCCTCAGTTCCCAGCAATCACAGTTTCAGGTCCCGGCAACGGAACCATTTTTTGGCACAGGGGCAGACCCAGGGTTCAATTCTACAACAATGTACCAACAAAACCCTAACTATCGGGCCTTTCAGAAACACCTACAAAGAAGATGAAGTCTCACCCGAGGTAGAGGAAGAGGTGGTTGCAAGACTCCAATGTCTGCAACCTTAGCTGGGACATAGATCTGTGATTCTAACACTTACCAGAGAACTTAGCAATTATCATTCATCAATATCCAATTCTTAGTTACAGCATAGTTAAATCCTACTCTCAGCACAGACAAACCCTAAACTACAGAGCAAAATAGTATTCATCCAGATCTAAGATATCTAAGAACTAAGCATATTTATGTCGGTCAGATCTAACATCCATCCATATCATTAAGCACTAAGCATCAAAAAAACTATCTATCATTCATCTATATTAAAATACTAAGAAAGTAAACATATAAACATATCAATACATTGCACAAAGCATAGCGACATAGCATGCACGTGGTTCACCCCCACCCTGGGGCTAAGTCCACCAACTCTTCTCTTCTTTATTATATTTGATCAAGCTTCTTACAGGCACATAGCATCAAAATCCTACTCCGCAGAAGACAGGAGGCGCACACTCCGCCAAATCCTCCTTCTTTGAGCTAGGGTACAACACCAAACCTTTACACAGTCTATTACAGTTACTTTCACTAGCCTTGAAAGCCTCACACAGTATGCACAAAGAACTCACAACTCTTGATCACATAGATCAAACACTAGCACTTAACACACTGGTGTTCAACAACACAGGTATTCCAATAGAGGATGAACACCTTCATTAACCACTCACATAACCAGATCAAAGATCAACACACCGATGTTTTCACGTGGTAAAACCCCTACGAGGAAACATCCACTGCCCCAGCCAACGCGGCCACTTGGAGCAGTTTATTAATGCAAAGAAAAAGATTACAGAGATATTTTTCAAGAGAGTTTCTCACAATCGATCATCGGCAAATGACCCTCCATGCTTTTTAAATAGAGATCATGGACCAATCGGGTGCTAAGCCATGGATCAATGGTCGTTAAGATCGAGGAGAGTATGAACCATTGGATCACTCTATGTCGGGAACATATCGTGACCGTCGGATTTCCTAACTACAAATGCATACTAATGCATACTAAAGAAACGCACTTTTACGTAACGACATATTAGACCAAGTAGATATTAACTAACTCCTAAGTGTCTAAATATCCTAACATCCCCCCTTAAGAACAACTTGGGATAGGATTGAAGGATTTACAATAATGACACAATAGGAGAAGGAAGGAGGCATTAGAGCCTATCCCCCCTTAATGACAGCTTCCTGAACTCCTAACATAGATCGAAGTTTGGAAAACTTCACTACTGTAAGAGACTTTGTGAAAATGTCTACAACTTGATCTTCTGTAGGGCAAAAGAGCACTTCAATAACTTGATCATGAATGAGCTTTCTAATGAAGTGAATGTGTAGCCTGATGTGTTTGCTATACTGATGTTGAACTGGGTCTTTGGCGAGCTTGATGGCACTTTGATTGTCACACCAAAGTTTGGTCGGATGTTGGTGCTGGAATCCAAACTCTGAAAGGATCTGTCGAAACCACAGGGCTTCCTGACTTGCATTTACCACTGCTCGGTACTCTGCTTCTGCTGAAGAAAGTGCAATAGCCTGTTGTTTCTTACAGGCCCAAGTGACAGGTCCTGAACCAAGGCTGAAAACATAACCTGCAGTAGACTTCCGATCATCGAGGTCGCCAGCCCAATCTAAATTAGTGAAACCAACCAATAAGGGAGTCCCCCTTGAACTGTAATGTATCCCAAACTGAACAGTACCACGAACATAATGAAGTATCATTTTAGCTGCTTTCCAATGGATTTCATGGGGTGTTTGCATATATCGGACAACAAGACCAACAGCAAAGGAAAGATCAGGACGGGTATGAGTCAATTATAAGAGGCTACCAACTAACTGACGATACAGGGTGGCATCAACTTCAGGAGAAGTACAAGTGGCAGAAAGATTGACTCCAGACTGGAAGGGAGAAGGGGATGGTTTACAATCGTCCATGTGAAAGCGACGAAGAAGGTCACAAGCATACTTATACTGGGAAAGAAAAATTCCTTCATTA
>JASDQU010738036.1:148431-204693 GCA_032191745.1 Picea mariana | reverse complement strand
GGACATTCCAATTAGTCCACGTGCTTCGTCATTCCTATTATCCCATTTGGCTTTCTTATCATCATCAGTGGGGGTTGTTTCCTTTCCCATGGTAATTCGATACAGGCCTTTACTTCTTAATAAATCTTCCATATGGGACCTCCATTGGAAGTAGTTGTTGTTGGTAAGCATGATAGTACTTGTAGAAGCCATATTAAATATGTAGATAATGCAGATTTAAAAACTAAAACTAATGATATGGATGGAAAGATCTCGAAAAGTTGTGCGGTTTTAAAAAAACAGCACTGAAAACGGACTTCCGATGTGAGAGTTATGCCCCTTTTAAAAAAGGCATAAACGGTAACCAAATAACCACATGATAGTGTAAGCTACTTTATGAAGTGACCCACTTTTATAAAGAGAAGTGAGGATCACTTTTACAATGAGGTTACCTTATAATAGAAAAGTTTCATGCAAAATAACTCTAAAATAAAATATAAATCTACTTATAGTGATTCACTTTTATACTTGAAGTGAAATGCACTTTACAATTTATAGCATGAACTTTTTCAAAAAAGGTAACAAAAGAGAGACTTGAACTCAAGACCTCTTACTTAATAAGGCAAGTTTTAACCAAATGGTCTAGCAAAACATATTGTAATGTTCAGAAGGAGGATTTTGGGTGTTTTTGTTGTTGTGGTGGTGGTGGTGGTGGTGGAAGACAGCCTTGGAGAGCATGCTCCAAAAAAACTCTTTTCACACAAGAAAAAAATTTTGCTTCTCGATGACAACAAGGGTTAGATCTCGGTTAGCTTACCAGGAAGATGCACCTTTTCCTATCTGTTTTTTATTTTCCGAGATCGCACAAGGAACGGGTCAAAGAGAATACACATATCTAAAAGAGTATCAGCCTTGAAATAAAAAATACAAACCGAAATAAAATCAAAACTTTGCAAAAATTTAAAAAAAATGCGTATCCAGACTTTATACCTCCGAATCTGACTGTAATGGCCGTATCTTGGGCAAACAGAAACCTTTTCGAGTGAAACAAAAAGTGTTCCTAAATGAAATGAGTGCTCCGGACACAATGGAATATTCCTCTCAACCCATAAATGTATGGAAATTTTAGAAAATGGAGATGAGGAAACTCGGCTTCACGATCTCGATCTACAACAGGAGCGGGTCTTCAAACAGGCTCTGATACCATGTTCGACAACACAGGTATTCCTACAGAGGATGAAAACCTTCAGTAACCACTCACATAACCAGATCAAAGATCAACACACCGATGTTTTCACGTGGTAAAAACCCTACGGGGAAACATCCACGGCCCCAGCCAACGCGGCCACTTGGAGCAGTTTATTAATGCAAAGAAAAAGATTACAGAGAGATTTTACAAGAGATTTTCTCACAATAGGTCATCGGAAAATGACCCTCCATGCTATTTAAATAGAGATCATGGACCAATTGGGTGTTAATCCACGGATCAATGGTCATTAAGATCGAGGAGAGTATGAACCGTCGGATCACTCTATGTCGGGAACATATCGTGATCGTCAGATTTCCTAACTACAAATGCATACTAATACATACTAAAGAAACACACTTTTACCTAACGACATATTAGACCAAGTAGATCTTAACTAACTCCTAAGTGTCTAAATATCCTAACAATTGGCTCTTCTTACATCGCCTAGCTACTTATTTATACATTACAAAATTGGGCCTAAACATGGGTAAACCCATGGGCCAACATTCCCATACCCATTACATAATCCCAAAACCAAAAAATCCCTAAAAAGGGGCCGAGATCCTGCGATCTCTGCTTCATATTGAGCTCCGCCTTCGACATCCTATAGAAGTCCCAAAAATAGGTCAAACATGACCAAGAATCTTCAAAACTTGGTCAAGGGCCAACATGAAGTTGATCTACCGAAAGAAGGACTGTAGCGCCTTCTTATCTTCAGGGGGAGGGATCTTCTTGATGGATTCAATTTTTGAAGGGTCTATCGAGATCCTGTATTTGAAAATGATATGGCCTAATAACTTGCCTTTATCCACACTCATAATTGATTTCTTAGGATGAGGAGAAATGCCATATTCTCTGCACCTTTGAAAAATCATTCATAAGTGTTGGATATGCTAACCTCTCTTCTTGGAGATAACGTTTAGTTCATCCTCGTAAATATTTATTAGTTTCCCAATTAATTCCCTAAAATTATAATCCATGGCACATTGAAAAGTGGCTCCTACGTTGGTCAATCCAAAAGGCACTCTCAAATACTTGTAAGTTCCCCAAGGGGTGGTGAAAGCAGTTTTGAGTTGGTCATATTCTCTCACGAGAACCTAGTTGTATCCTTAAAATCCATCAAGCATGGACATCATATCTACTCTAGTGACCCTTTGCAAACGATACTCCATGTTTGGAAAAGGATAATTGTCTTTAAGTGAAGCCTGGTTCAAATTTTTGAAGTCAATGCATATCCTGATATCACCAGTCTTCTTCTTGACAATGATTGGATAGGAAACCCAATATGAATACATGATGGGATCAATTATCCTTGCCTCAACCATATTTTGAAACTCCTTTTGGACTTGTGGCCCCGTGGGGCAACTTTTGGGTTCATTTTCCTAAGATTTTTCTTGAAAGGTTTTATGCCTTCCTTAAGGGTAATAGCATGGTGTATGATGTCCTCTCAGTAAGCCTTCAGATCTTCATATGACCAGGAGAAATCATCCTTATATCGTCTTGGAAATTTCTATATACCCAAGGATTAAAGAGAAAATGTAATCAGATAATTTCATACATCTCTCATTTCTGGTCACTTCGGGGTAGGTAAGACAGTAGATCAGTTGCAAATATATTGTTATTGGCCTCGAATGAATGAGTCATTTTCCATGAATTTAAAAGGGTGTGTTATGTATGCCACAAGAAAATCTAGCAATAGAAATTTGGGATTATATATGCCACTTCCAATACCTTCTCATCCATGGGAAAGCGTGCCTATGTATTTTGTTGTAGGTTTGTTGATTTCCAGAACAAGTCATGATTATGTGTATTTTGTGGTAGATAGGTTCAGTAAGATGTGTGTTTTAATTCCATGCAAGAAACAAGTCATGGCTGAAAAAAAGCATAGTTGTTATTTTCTGATGTATGGGTTCATTTTGGGCTACCTACATCTATTATATCATATCGAGACTCTTGCTTCTTGGGGAAGTTTTGGTCTCATTTATGGGAGTTGATGGACACTAAGTTAAATAAGAGAACAAATTTTCATCCATAAACATATGGACAGAGAGAGGTGGTAAACAAGACAGTGGTACATTTGTTACAAGGATACTGCAACAAACATCCTAAGTTATGGGATGAATGGTTCCATTACGTACAACATGCCTATAATCGTACCATGCATTTTTCTACTCAGAGAACTCCTTTTGAAGCATGTTTGGGGTACTTTCCTAAATCACCTATGGAATTTTCTTTCAGAGAAGAAAATAAAGAGGATGGACAAGATGATATAGATAAAGCTAATAGGCTCATTCAGAGGATCCAACAAGTACATCAGGCAGTGCATGAACAATTGGAGAAGATCCAAGCCAAGTACAAGGTGAGGCATGATAAGCATCATATTGATCATCAGTTTCAAGTCGATGATCAAGTATGGTTACATATCAACAAAGATAGAATGAAGGGTGAAGTTAAAAATCTCAAGCCAATATAGTATGGTCCATTCGAGATCTTGGAGAAAATTGGTACTAATGCCTTTTGTTTAGATTTACCATCTTATATGAAAATATATTACGTGGTAAATGTTGAGAATTTGAAAATTTATGAGCCTCCTGTTAGCACTCTGTAATTTGCTTGGTTTAATAAACAAGCTACAAAGGTAACCACAAAACCACTTTAGAACTAGACACTAGCCTATACAGTTCAGAGAGGTATCTCTCTTTTCACTTTGTCTCTGATATATAGGTTTTCTTGCTAAACTTAATGGCTAGGTTTTGATAATTAGATAAAGTTTTATAAAGTTTTTTGACAAGGAGGTATGTTATCTCTTGGGCAATGGATTCAAATCCTAAAAAAGAATGAAAACAATGACTGGTATGTTGAACTTCCTAGAGGAACAAAGACTAAATTAGGTGATGAACATTCATCTTTTTAGTTTGTTGTGTAGGGTGAAATAAGAAGGAAACATGTAATAGAATTAGAGCACCATGAAAGATGAATTCTAACCACTTAAGAGAGAAAAAACAAAGTTTAAATAACTTGAATCTAAATCACCTTTAGGTGAATTTTAGACCCTTTAATATCTGATTTAAACAGATAAATTGTAGATGAATAATTAGAACAATAAATACATAAAACTATTAGAGCACAAGCTTTAGGACACCACCATTAGAATCTTTTTCTTGGAAAATTTTGAACTTTTGCATTTGTATTTCATTCAAATTCAAAGAAAGTTTTTACAATATCAAGCAAAATCACTATACTTCTGCCAACTCACCCCCTTTTACATCAAAAGTGATTAAATATATAAGATCCTATTACCACACTAGGATACTAGGAGTCGAACTACTGCCACCTATAATCATGGATCTGGTTACATAGAAGGAAAACAACTCCTAAACAACTTTAATAAAAATAGTAAATCCAGTTTTGACCATCTTATATGTAAAACAAAATATCTTTTACAATCATAGATCTTGAGAAAAAATTGAATATGTTGTTGTGATAAGTCAGTAAATACATCCAGAAACCACTTTGAGGAACCACATGCATTGTTGAGCAACTCTACCACCTTTGCGTAGCAAACTGGAGAAACTATTGCGCAAGTGCTACCTACAACATTTTCATAATGCACTTCATTTTGTAGAAACTTGTGCAGAACCTGGTGGAAGCAACTCATTGGAGACCTGTGTTTACTGCAAATATCACATGCCAATCACCTCATGTTGTCCATTTTATTCATGTGACTATACAACATTTGTGTAGAAATAACTCTCTATGCAATTGTTTTGTATGACAGTTTACCAATCAAAACAACAACTGTGTCCATGAAATGACTTATCATGTCACCCTTTTGTGAATCAAAGGAACAGGGAGTGAAAATTGTTTTTCATAACATATATCAAAATTGGTAACATCCTTACTATTCTCCATCATCATTTCCTTTGTATTTCCTCAATGCAAGCTCCCATAATGAGCACAACATATATGACATAACCAAAACTTGAGATGACCTCTTACCCCAAAAAGACAAAATTGTAAGGTTTATTCATTTATATCTCTACAATTCTGCAAGTAGTTCAAGCCTCCTTCTGGCTTCATCATTTAGCAACATTTTTTGCTTGAGACACTTGTTTTCCTTTCTTAATGTCAAGTTTTATACTTTCAAGTTTCCTACTTGCCTGAGTAGCACTGCATTTCTTCTCAATTTGGACTGGGCGTTAGAAAGGGATGCACAAGCATTATCTATGGTCGGTTTTCATTCTCAAAAGTGTTTCATTATTTTTTCTTCTAATACCCTTTTTTCTTCCCTGAGCTGAATAATCTAGTCTTGGGCTTCCCTTAATTGCTTGTTTAACCATTTTGTAGTTTTTTCACCTTCTCCAGGTGATGTATGGGGTCTTTCAATTTCTACAAGCTGTCTCTGCACATCTGCACTCGTTTTGCTAGATGAGGACCTTGTTACAGGATTTGAATATTCCATTGAAACTGCAGTCTTGGGACTTTGTAAAACTTCCTTCTCCTTTGATATTTCATTTCTATATTCTACCTTAATTTGTGGTCTTTGTGCCTCAGGAGCCTTCTCTACCAGCTTCCTTTTCAATTCTCTACTTTCCTGGTAGAACTGAGCTATGACATGCTGAGCTTCTTTGATTTGTTGTTGCATATCCATGATCTCTAAATCTTTCTCCCTTGATTTCACCTGGTCTTCATCCATCTCCTGAGCTACAACTTCAACAAAATTTGTCTGCACTATGGGTGTGGGAAGCCTTCTAGCAGCTGACCGTTTGGTTGGTCTGTTGGGTGTCTTTGTCTCATTTGGCTCATCAGTGAACTATAGCCTCCTACCCTTCTTCGAAACTGGATGGCTTGGTGAAGAGCCCTCAATATCTTTTCCTTTTCTCTTTCCATGTTTTGCAACATTTCTTCTTTCACGACTTGAGCTATTAGAGGCCATTCTTTTAACAAACAGGGGGGTATCTCCTTTGGGATCCAGGGGAATGTTTTTTGATGTCAAGAAGGAATCCCAATCCTTGTTCAGTTTTCTTATCTCCTCAACCACTAACAACTTCACCAAGGAGAAGTGGAACATGCTACTCTTAAGTTGGTCAGCCCTAGCTTGGAATTTATCTGCCATTTTTCCTAAACTTCTATACAGGTAAAAAGGTAAATTAAAGGGGATTTTTCCTCTGAAATGCATGAGGAGTCTTATATGGTACTGGTACACCCTGTCAAACCTACCCTCACAAGTAAAATACCTTTGGATTACTCTCAAGAATTTCTCATAGGGTTCCAAAACATACTCACTGGGGATAGTGGCACCAATCTTCTGCTTTCTATACTGGGGCTTGAGGAAATCAATATAAAACATAAGCTCTAGAGGCATACCTTTAAACCTTTTCTCTCCCTATATTGGAATCTTTGTTGCATCTTCTATGCTCTCCTCTGATACTGGAAAGGTGACCTTTGTAATTGTTGTATTAACACCATTGAAGTTCAAGGAAAACTCCTTTGTCAGTTGGACGTTATACCCCTGGATCCTTATGCAAAATATCATACACCCGACCTACTCAAACAAAATTTTGTAGGAAGCGTATGAATTTAACAAAGTCAAAAATTGTGGCTCATACCTCAATACATTCCCAAACATCTATTTATTCGTTTCCTGCACTGTCATGGCTATGTGATTCGTTTCTTTGCAAGGTAATCTTTCAAAACTGTAAAAAGAAGATGGGTCTTCAGAATTTAGCAGGCAAGCTTGCGCAACAAATAAGCAGGGCTAGGGTTTGCTCGAATAAGATTAACATGCCTTTTTTGTATGAGAGGTGAACTATTTCAGGGGATAAGCTATTATAAACAATGGGCTCAAAAGGTTTTTACATAGTGATACTATGAACAAGGAATGCGTAGCAAAAAACACAATAACAGTCTTTGCGTATCGAGTACTATAACATAGAGTTTGCATAGCGAGGGGAATCTGCAGAGAGTTTGTGTAGTAGAAGACTTTAAAGCTTGCTCGAGGGATTATGGCTTATGCACAAGTCGTGAATGCAATGAAAATAAACAAAAGGTGGAAATTGTGTATGCGTGAGTGGATAAGGAGAGAATTTGAAAAAGATAGTACTTGTTCATAGATGAAAAGACCTCCCAAGCCAATTCTAATAGTTTGTGTACCAAATCAGCAACGCGCATATGTATGAAGTTTTCCAACGGTACAAATGACATGGGGTGTAATCATTGTCCCTTTTCTGACCTCATTAGTTGTTATGATGAACCATGATACCTTTTGACATGACTTCCATCCCTAACCTATGACTCAACTTTCACACATAATTTCCCATTTTGTGACATGATTTTAAACTAGGAAAACAAGGACCTTTACAAATATTTCAACATGATGGACTCTTATGCCCCTTGATGGTGTATTATGAGATAGACACAACACCCTTTGACTCAAAACTATGACTTAACTCTCTATTGACATGCATATTACCCTTTATTTGATCAATGACTTCATGAACAAAACACACTCACTATGACTCATTTAGGAATGCCTTGGTCTTCCCAAGACCAAGGCATGACTCTAAAAACTCTAGAAAAACCTCTAACTCTACCCTAAAAATAATGATGCTAACACCTCCTATGGCTATGGATGAATATGAAAGTGTTCAAGTTCCGACATTTGATGACTTTTCTCTAGAATAGTTAAACGAACTACAAGAAGATGGCATTCTTGATAGAAGAATCAGGACTTCACAACGAGGTGATATGGAATATCTTTAAGTTGGTATTAAAGGAGTAAAACCAAGCAAATCAAAGTGAATCGGGATCGAAAAGGTGAGGGAGATTTACCCTCACTTATTTGTTGAGTAATCAAGACTTTTGGTGGTCCAAAAGGATTTCAATGGGGAGGAATGATCTAGGAGGATCTAGAAATGCTCAAAATATTATCGCCTCAAATGTTCTCAGAAATAACTTCATTGTGTAGGGCTCATATATATCTTTCCAATGGTGCAAAAAACACCTCAAACGAAGTTAGTATGCAAAATATATGACCAGTCAAAGTTTTAGTCAAACAAGGTCAAGAGAAAAAATTCAGAGGGGGTGACACATGGCACCACTAGAAGGGTGACATGTGGTACATCCTTACAAGACGGTACGATGTTAATGTGGGAACACCATATATTTTCACGTGGCACATCATACAGTTGAACAGACGAGGTGACAAGGCGATCATATAACAAAAGTGGACAAACCAGGTTTCAACACATGGCATACAAGTACAGGTGGACCAATGAGAGGTTTCCATGTGATAGCCTCCCATTGGAATTTTTTTATTAAGGTTTACTAAAAATTTATAGGTCAACCGAAGTTGAACCCCTAACCTCGCGACTACAAGTCTAACGACTTACCAACATGCCAAAGGTTTTGACTTAATAGTCATACGACATAAAATTTATTTGAGTTTGTTTTAAGTTTGAATAGGTGGAAAAATGGTTGAGGGATATGCCCTCGGTCCATGGTATATATATTGTGATGTAACAATAACCTACGATCACGGAGGGCTCATAAATGTATTCCACTAGAACACAAACCAACACCAACCAAATATAGTATGTGGTTGTAACAAAGCACTGACAGAGGAGAGGTTTGAGGGCTCGACCCTGTGACATCCCCTCCACTATACCAATTCCTTAAGCATTTCACCAAAGGCACCTATTGATTTGGGATGCCAACAAACTACATTGAAAGTTTTCCCAAGTCTCTGGATCAAAGTTAGGGCTTGCGCCCTATTTAAATCGGTGCTTGGATAGAGGACACACACACACAGTACGAGGTATTGAAGTACGTGCATATGGGTCTCRAAGTTCATGCCARGGGCATCTATAATTTGAGTGTTGCATTGTAATGTGTGCCAAAGGGTTCCTTGATGAAAGTATATGAAGTTTTACTCATTTTTCACAAAATTTTGATAGGAATTCGATGGTGCACTTTGTTTCTGAGTTTGAGCAATAAGTAAAAAAGGTCATTGTAAAMACACAAGCATTTGAGCATTAATAAAGCGGTCTCGATTGGAAGAAGACCCGGAGATGTAGCCCAAGTTGGGTGAACTCTGTTAACAAACTTGTGTATGTGATTTTATTATTTTTGTTCCATTTTGCTCAGTTATCTTGCAAGTTATTTATCATTGCAGTGATTTTGGATAGATAAGTAAATTCACAAGTGTTATGCAACTCATCAAATGATCATTATTATTTCGAGATCAAGTTGGATTCTTATGTGTATGAAAAATTAATTGAATTCTAAGGATTTTTTGGATCACCAGAAATACTCTCCGACTAGGAATCCAAAAGGATCCTCCAAAGGAATCTTGCAAGCAGTCAAGAGAGGAAAAAAGATGTGGAAGAAAATCAACCCACCAATTAAGACATGATGTCAACAACTTCATGGTAAATGCAGGTTGGATCCAACTGATCATTGAGAGTTTCCATCCCATCCCCTCTCAACCTTCCTCATGAAGATTATCTCATGGAACATTCGAGGTCCAAATGGAAGGAGTAAGAAAAGGCTCCTTCAAAATCGTATAATGGCAGAAATTCCAAATGTTCTCTTTCTCCAAGAAACCAAGTGTGTTGGCACTAATGCCAATTATATCTTATCTAGGTGTTGGAGACAAGGTCAGTATATTGGTATTGATGCAAGAGTATCAATGGGAGGCTTATCCATCCTTTGGAACCAAACAACAGTCATTTTGGATAAATTTTTCACAACCAAGTGGACCTTATCGGCTCCATGCATTGCCAATAGCTCTGACAATGTGGGATTTATCACCAATGTATATGGGACATATACACATTTTGAAAAATCCTCCTTTTTAAACAATCTGGAAGGTCTCACTGCAATCATTCATGATAGAATATGTATCCTGGGAGGTGACCTCAACATCATTCTTTCACTTTACAAGAAGCGGGGAGGTATTCACCAACTGGAAGGAGATAGTGAGGTGTTCAGAAAACTTCTTGCTACTCTTTTTCTAATAGAACTTGAAGTTATCAATGGAGGTTTCACCTAGAGTAACAAGCGATCAGCATCCCAACATATTTCATGTCGCTTGGATAGATTCCTAATATCGAAATAAATGATGCTATAGGGGCTTCTCATGGAATCCAGTATCATCTCTGAGACTAGTTTTGATCCCTGTCCTATTCAACACTGGTTGGATATTTTGAGCATACGACACCACAATCCATTTAGATTTGAGAAATTATAGTTGTCTCATCCTGACTTCCAAGAAAATTTCCAGCATTGGTGGGAAGCAATGGCCATATCCCATGGAATGTTGATGTATCTTTTCAGTGGAAGCTGAAGAACTTCAAATAACATCTCAAAGAATTGAACAAAATTTTATTTGGCAACATCTTTCAAGCTCAAAGGGACCTAGAAAAACAAATGAAGGAAATTCAATATGAAATCATTTCTCAGGGGAGCTTGGATCAACTAAAAGAAGAGAAACATAAATTAAGCAATACTTGGAAGATAGGCATGCTCAGGAAGAAATATTTTGAAGGAAAAAATATAGAATACAGTGGCTCAAAGAAGAGAAAAATTCAAAATCCTTTCATCGATATATGATTCACCAAATGCATTGTTGGGCACATGCCCATTTTGGGGAAAAGGCATGATGTGGAGGAGAGATAGTTGGTAGAAAAGCATGTAAGGCACGCATGCAAGAAAAATGAAAGAAAGACAAATAGAAAAAAAGCAGCGGAAGAAAGCATGCATGGAGAGGAGAAAAGCACGCAATGCTAGCATGCAAGAAGACTTAATTAGGTTAGGGTTTTGGTAAGAGAATGTAACAGCTGATGATCCAAGAATAGATATAAATAGACACCTAGGAGGTCTAGGAGGGGGTTCGGTGTCTTTGATGGTTGTTATGAGTTACTCGCATGAGATAGAGTAACAGGTTTGTAACACAAATGTGATCTAATACCTTTTTGTAAGTTGTTGAGCTATGGGAGGGAAAAGTGACCAGACCTTGAGGGTTAGATCACGGGCTAAGGAGCCTGGTGTGATCTAGTTAGCCTCGTAAAGGTTGTGGGGTCTGGTTCATGAATGTATGAATAGATTTGTAGTGCACGCGGTGCCATGCATGAAAAAACCATAATAAAAGAGCCTTAGAGCCAAATCTTTGTGGACATATCCCATGAGGGAGTGAACCATGGTACATGATGTGTTGTGTGGAATGATTATTGTCTATATATTTTCTTTTAATGGTTAAATATTAGATAAATGCTTTGATGTAGTTAGATATCTTGATTTACATTCATGCATAAGGAACAATAGAATAATTAGGATCGATGAATGATAGAGTATTGCTTTAATAACTAGTTAGAATTATCAGCGCACAACTAACATACCCCCATTCAATCCTGGACTACAAGCACTTGATTATTGCAATCATCCATTAACACTATATCGGGTGATACTGCATAGTGCACCCTGTGTATTGCGTTGCCTTCTGGTTTACCAGGAGGGCCGATAGTTTTAGAGGATTTGTTGGAACCCTACTAGACCTAAACCTGGTTCAATCATGTTAAAGACATAGCTCATATAAGAAACCAACAAATGGTTCTGTTTTCGGTTGGAACAGCATAGGATTGAGTAGAAGGGATATATTGAAGATCTCGTAAAAGAGGGTAAGATCTGCAGAAGGCGGGTCCAAAGAATATAGAATTGGAAGACAAGAATGTGAGAAGAATGCCCCACTAGAAGGGGATGTTGAGACCATGGAATCCCACAAAAGAAAAGATCGAAAGCTGGTTGAATACAAAGGATCTAGAGTTTTCACAGAAAGATAACAAAAACCCTAGAGTAACATCGCGCAAATATCTTGAGAAGTATGTGTTTACTGATCTACATGAAGTATTTTTCTATGATTTTCCACACTTATTGTAGGAGTGGATATTGAGGTTGAAAGAAAATCATGCAACCAATCAGATCTGACAGTTAGAGTGGACCTTGGTTCAAATTGAGCAGATAAATCAAGTGAATAACAAATTCACCCGCACAGTAGATTTTTGGCTCGACAGTATTGTAGCAGGCTTTATAACAGAATTTGCAGTAGATACAGTGAAGTTTTACAGCGCAGTAGAGCACAAGTTTCTACGTGGGCCTCGAGGAAGGTAGATTAGATAGTTGTATACTTCTATAAAGATATTTCTATATAACAAAGGTGTAATAACAATGGAATCAGACAGCCAAACTTCCCTGCATGCATGGGGGAAAGGAGGAAGCACTGACAAAACAAGGAGAAATGGAAGGAGAAATGGATAAAGGAAAGAAGGAGGAATCTTTGGACCTAATCATGATGGAAGACAACCATATCAAGTTGATTGTAGTGATAGCTGGAAAGACGCGTAGTGGAGTACCCTACCAATACAAGGTAAACACCAAGAAGAGAGTCATAGCTACGAGGGAAGGCTTGGCAAGTGATGAAGAGGAAGTAGAGGATCTCCGGGCTGTGGATCAGATTGAGGAAATAATGTGTGCAACATATGATAGGAAGACGAAAGGTCCAAGAGCAGGAATAGAAGGCAAAAATCCTATCCATATTAATGTCAGTGTGGAACCCATAAACCCATGTGCGACTAACACACAAAAAATAACACCATTGTTTAGACAACCAAATTTCGGGAGAAGGAATACAGCAGGAAATACATCTACACAAGGAACAACAACTGGGGGAACCAGTTCAGGGAGCATTAGTTAAGTGTCTACACCATGCGGAGGTAGCATTTCAACATTCAGGATGGCAGGACATGATCCCACCATTCAGTTACCATAATTTTGAGGGGAGGCAGTAGAAGACCTTGAGAAACACTTGTTCATTTGTGCAAAGATATGGGAAGCAAAATAGATCACTGATGAAGATATTAAACTTGCGCAACTAGAGATCATGCTAAGAGACCATGCACTAGACTAGTACATGAGTCTAGAGGTAAACAGTGCACCTGGAATGACAAGGACACTCACAGCCATTAAGAAATTACTTATTAATGAGTTTCAGAAGCTGAGCTCAGAGGATCAATACATGAATGAGATGATAGAAATCCGACGGAAACTAGGATAATCTGTTTGGGAAATTGACCAATGATTTAAATATATGAAAGGAAAATTGAGGTATGACATGACTGACATGCAGCATAGGAATATGTTTGTGAATTCTTTCTTACCACACCTGAAATACCCACTCAGACAACATAAATTCCAATCTCAAGCAGAGGCTCTATAGGCAACCCTGAAAATGGAGGAGAATCAATACCATAAGACAGATCTAGCTATAGAGGATTTGAAGGAAGATTTGAAGAATCTTACCTTCCAACTCAATCATAATAAGGGCAAGGACAAGTGCAAAGTTGTTTGGTGTACCACATGTAGAACAAAAGGGCACCATAAGAACGAATTTCAAACATTCGCGCAGTATATGGCAACAGGGATGTCAAATCCATTACCGATAGGAGGACCCTAGTGTGAAATTTGCAAGATGCATGGGAATGATCCATATCATTTTCCTATGATGCAGAAGTACCAGATAGTACCAAAGGATGCACAGTGCACTTTTTGTAAATTAGTAGGACACGATGACAAAGAGTGTAGAACCATGGATCTGATGAGGGAAAGGACGTCAGACACATATAGGGTGCAAGATGAAATGATGACATGTCAACCTGCACCTCAGTTTAATCAGGTACCACCACAGTATAATATTGTGTCGCAACCATCTAACAATGTGCAGCCGCAGTATAACACTACGCAGCCCCAGTATAACCCTGCGTTGTATAATCAAGTACTGCAATATAATACACTGCATGGAGATCGTGTCGGGTACATAGGGGGAGGACGAGGCAAAGAAGGCTTTGGATGTGTAAGAGGTCCAGTAGTGTGCCATAACTACCAACAGCTAGGGAACTATGCAAGAGAATTCCCTCTACCACCTGCGACATGCATGTATTGTTGCACAACAGATCACGATATAGAGGATTGCACCACACTGTTGGGGAAGATACAGGAGAAATGGAATTAGAACAATTAGAATGTACAGTGGATATCTACAGAAGATAGAGAATATGGAAGGAACATCAACATAGTGACGCACAGAGGTGCTAAAACATGAGATGATGCGGCTAAACAGGAACCAATATAGCACCAGTGGATTAAGAAAAATATCGAGCCACCCAAGTGATTTGATGCAGAAAAGGAGAAGGAGACTAGACAAGAATTTATCAAGCAGAATGTTGCATCTACATCTACCGTGCAGCATACCCAGGACGTCCCAACGTATGAAATGTCGTATGCATTGGACCATACCAGCAAAGTCCACCCGGGAAACCAAGTAAGTTGTCTTAAAACTTTCCTGCAATCCTATATCAAGTCTTTAAGGATCCATCATCTATTATAGTATTACAGAATCTGTTAGATAGATGTACCACAAACTCTGAGGGAAATTTAGAACAGAGGATAGTCAATCACCTCCATGCCAGAAGGAGAACCAACATAGAGTTTAGATTGAATGCCAACATCAGATATTTTAACATGGGCGATGTGATATTAGATCTGGGATCTGAAGTAAATGTATTGCCCAAAACGACATGGAAATGCATGGGATAAACTACCTTAGGCTACTCACTAGTCCAATTGAAGTTAGAAAACCAACATAGAATTCTACCAATAGGGAGTCTAAAAGGAGTGACAATAGATCTGGACGGAGTGCGCACTAAGACAAACTTTGAAGTGATCGAAATCGTGGATGGCACAACACCATATCCAACATTACTAGGATTGGATTGGGCATTTGACAATTAGGTGATAATCAACCTGAAGACTAGGAAGATAACATTTGAGTCAGGCAAATACATGGTTATTGCCCCTCTAGATCCATCAGAAGCCAAAATATTTGTGGAACCAACATGTTTAGACCTGGAAGAAATCAACCAGTTGTATCGACCCACCGTGCACACTGAATATTACATCAATCCAACTATCTATGGTGTACTTAGCTGGAGAAGTATCACATCATGTGCTTTCGACTCAGACACGGGTCTAGAGAATTGGCAGCGACACCTACATGAGGTCTCAACCAGAAGATGCACCCTAATAGACCGCGCAGTAAGATGGGTTGGGACAGAAGTCCAAGAACCTCCAAGTTTCCATGGAATCAACGACTTGGAAGAATTCCTAACGAGATATGAAGATGAAGTATCATAAAGTTAGATATTTTTATCTCTCAACATCTCACTTAAGGCTACACCTGCAAGATGGCAGGGTGCACACAAAGAAACAATCAAGGACTGGCACCAATGTAAACGGTTACTGAGCATCAGGTTTGGCGTAGAACAAAGAAGCAACCAGCAGCAGAAATATGATGGACAAGGGGCACCAGCAGAACACTCGGAGAAGTGAAAAGTGTTTTGGAAGAGGACACTCCCAGAATAATGGCCTCATTTTTTTGTACACACATTAGAGGGGATCCCAGAAAACTGGTATACAGACCAGGAACTGCGTAGAGGAACTACGAGATGGAAAGTACTACAACAATGCTTTACAGTCACTTTCTCATTTGAATATGAGAACCCGAACATAGATGCAACACTTAAGAAAATAAGAAGAGTGATATTCATTAAGGAACTAGAAGTTGAACTCATGAAAGAATAACAACAACAGAACAGACAGACAGTGAAAGAATTGTTGTCATGTTACCATGTACAGGAAGAAGCACCAGATGAAGATGATCTGCACAGTATTCAAATTGAAGAATTTGAAGGCGAAAGAGAAGTGGAAGGCCCACCTCTAGAATCAAAATTAATTGTTGTGCCAATCAAGGTAAAGAAAATCAACATTAGGACAGTCGAGAATCCCAATATGGCCAGCATTGGAGACTACTGGGACGAGCAAACAGTGGACAAGATAACAAAATTACTGCACAAGTAAAGTGACATGTTCCCAACGACCTTTAGAGAAATGAAGGGTATCGCAAAAGAACTTGGAGAGATGAATATCCCTCTCAAGCCGAAGGTAATACCTATCAAACAGAGGACTTACATATTGAACCCCATATACAAGCAGAAGATCCAAGTAGAAATTGACAGAATGTTGGAAGCAGGAATCATAGAACCAGTAGAATAATCAGAATGGATAATCCCCATGGTAGTTCAGGATAAAAATAAGGGAGGAATAATAATCTATGTAGATATGATAAATATCAATGATGTTTGCCTACATGATCCCTTCCCTACACCCTTTACAGATGAAGTCAAAGAAAATGTGGGAGGCTAGGAAGCATACTCATTCACTGATGGATTCTCAGGTTACCACCAAATCAAGATAGCACTAGAAGATCGACACAAGACTACCTTTGCAATAGAATGGGCATCCTACCAGTACACAGTCATGCCTTTTGGACTGAAAAATGCACCAACAATTTTCTCCAGAGTAGTCATTGTTTCTTTCAAAGAATTCATTCATTAGTTTCTAGAAGTATATTTGGATGACTGGACAGTCTATAGCCTATTGACAGATCATGTAGAGGTGTTGAGGCTGATGTTAGAAAGATGCAGGCAATTCCAAATATCCTTGAACATTAAGAAATTTATATTTGGAACACCCTTCGGAATTCTATTGGGTCACATAGTATGCAGACAAGGTATGATCATGGATCCTGCAAAGATTGTAGTAATTATGAAATTACCACCACCGAAATCAATGTGCTAGCTGAGGGCCACATTAGGACATACAGGATATTAAAGAAAAATTATCAAGATCTATGCGTAGATCACTGCGTCGATGGAGGAACTACTTAAGAAGGATACTAAATTCTAGTGGAATGAGAGCTATCAGCAAGGATTGGACACCTTGAAGGAGAAGATAGTCACAACACCCATCCTAGTCTTTCCAGATTCGGAGAAGACATTCCATGTGCATGTAGATGCATTGGTGATAGCACTTGGAGCTATTCTCATGCAACTACGAGTAGGGGATTTGGATCACTCCATAGCATTTGCAAGAAGAAAATTGTCAGACTCCGAGAAGAACTACAACACTACAGAGAGAGAAGGTATGGCAATGGTGTATGCACTTCAAAAGTTCGGGCATTACCTACCTAGAAAAAAAATTAAAATGTTCACAGATCATTCAGCCCTTAAGTACTTAATCAACAAGCCAGTGTTGGGTGGGCGAATCTGTCGATGGTTCCTCTTGTTTCAAGAATTTGACTTTAAAGTCATAGTGAAACTAGCGAAGCTGAACGTAGGACCTGATCACTTATTAAGGGTCACCAATGGTGAGGAGCCTACCAATTTAGAAGATACCTTCCCTGACGCTCAGTTATTTTCAGTTCAGATCGCGGATGATAATTTGGTTGACATTATTGAGTATTTAAGTACAGGGACTGTGCCACAGGAATTTAACACCACGCAGAGGAATAATCTGGTTGTCCAAGTAATCGACTACCATTTGATCGTCGAGCACTTATACAAAATGGGGGCAGACAACATCTTGAGAAGATGCCCACTAGAACATGAAAGGCCTAGGATACTGGAAAAAGCCCATGAAGGAATAGCGAGAGGACACTATGCAGGAAAATCTACCGCGTAGAAGGTACTGTGCGCAGGATTATGATGGCCAACTTTTCATCGAGATGAAAAGGACTACTGTGAAAAATGTGATGTTTGTTAGAGGGTTGGAAAACCAAACATACGAGATGAGATGCCCTTATACCCAAAATTAACGCTACAAGTGTTTGACAAATGTTCTATTGATTTTTTTGGTCCAATTCACCCACCCCCAAGAAGATCAAGCGCATGATACATTATCACTGCTACGGAATACCTCTCAAGATGGGAAGATGTAACACTAGTTAAAGATTGTAGTGCAAAGACAACAACACACTATCTATTTGAGAAATTGATCTCTATATTTGGTTGCCCAAGAATTTTGATGAGTGACCAAGGCACTCACTTCATTAACAACAATATTAAGTCTATGACTAAGGAATTTGAAGTCCATCATCAAAAAATTACACCATATCATCCACAAGCAAATGGAATAGTGGAAGCCTTCAACAAGATTCTAGAGAATGCCCTAACCAAGATTTGCAATGTCAACAGGGACGATTGGGATTCAAAGATACCAGCATTACTATGGGCATATAAAACTACATGTAAGAAGATGATAGGGTAGACACCATTTAGATTGGTGTATGGACAAGAAGAAGTGATGCTGCTAGAATTATTTGTACCAAGTTTGTCACACACCCACTACGGCATAATAAGTTTTTCACCTCTTCTCGAGGGACAGAATCCCCGAAGTCCTACGGGGGCCTATCATAGGCTATTTCTTCCCTTGTCCACCTCCATGTGATCATTGGTTATGACCACAAGCCAAACAAACTAGGTGCCTTTTCACATTTCGCGACTTCACGATACAAGCGAGTCAAGTCTTTTGACTCTGCAAACCCCAAAGCCTGAAATCTTACCTTTGAGGAGGTCAATGGTTGCGAGTCTCCCCCTGATCTGACGGTCCTGGCCATATTGGGATTTCGGTAATAGGAGTTTGTAATGCAAGAGAGTTGAGTCTTTCGACTCTTCAAACCCTGAAATCCAAAATGGGCTAAGGTATTTGGCTCCACCTTTGTCTCGGTGTCATGTGACCTCCGGCTAGCATGCAAGTCTCAGCGCCTATCTCTTTCGGGTTTTGTGACTTCACAATTTCCATTGCAAGTGTTCCTTACCTTTTGGAATGTTGAACCCTGAAACATGATATAGGTCAATGGGGTGTTAACTCCTTCCCTGTGACAAGAACATGCCACCAGTCACCTCCACGTGACCCCTATTCTGGGATGTACCACTTGTCATCCACGTGGCTCCTACATCTGGGATGTGCCACCTGTCCGCCCGAGCCTTCGGCTTTCAGGACTCAAGAGAAGAGTGAACTTCCATCCCCTTCCCTTTTCAAACCTCGCATTCCTATTCACACTAAGCTGACTCGAAGTTTCACATACCAGGATTTCGCGTACCGGGATTTCGCAACTTGTGAAGACGAGGGGTTCATACCCTTGGGTTTCCCTAGTGTCGAAACACCGAAATCAATTCACACTACATCGCTTCGGGATTTCACATACCGGGATTTTGCGACTTGCGAAGACAAGGGGTCTTGCCCTTGGGTTTCCCGGGTGCCGAAACGTCGATCGGCAGCCACGTGTCCTCTACAAATGGATGGTCTAAGTAACTCCCATGGATCTTGGGATCTATGGTCCCGATTCCTTCGCTACTTGCGAAGGTTAAAATGGGTCGAGGCATTAATGCCTATGTTCCTTCCTCCAATCTAGTGGTCATGACAGACCTTAGATCCTTTGAAAGGATCTCGTCCATTCATCTAGCAAATGTAAGGGTACTTTCTTTCGATATTTGCAACTCACTATCCTTCCTGAGCTTCGTCAGCTACGAAGGACTTGAGAACTTTGTGCTCTTTCTCATGGATTTGACTCTTAGAAGAGTCTCCAGCACAACTATTGCACTCCTTCATCAAGGGGTTTTGGGGTTCTATTTGATCGCAAAGAGCCTGTGCATATCGGCACTACCTCTCACGAGCTTAACAAACTCTGTCCTCCAAGGGGCTCATATCAACTAGATGAGTAAACCATCATACATGCAACTACACCTAAGGTCGACGAGCTCACGGTTCGTGGCTCTAGCTTAAGACGCTACAGAACTCAAGAATTTATGAGAGCAGGTCATGTCCAACCCATATAATTCCTTACTTACCTAATTATACAACCAAGCAGAGATAGAAGGGATACAGTATATCCATTAAGACTTCATTCAAATTCCTAAAATCATGCACAGTATAACCAATTCATACACAGTTACAGCTAAATTACATAGGGTAGGAAATCACTTATCCATTACAGGTTGTCGCCAACCAACTAACCATGGGTGTTCGTCCTTCCACCTGACCATAGGCTCAGAGGCATTCATTCTTAGCACTCTAGCCACCCCCGTGCCAAGCCATGATATCACCAGGGAATTCTCACAATTCTCGAGGGTTCTCTCTCTCTGTTTCAGCTTCTGTTTGGGTCCTATTTTCTGCAACTCGGAGCTTTCTCACTCGGTTGTGGCCTCGGCGAGGTTTCTCAAATGCTCTTTGGCATCAAGCTTGCGGCCTTCTATTCATTATTTGTTGGAGATCTTCGCGCCTCTCCCTTGGGAGCTTTTTCCATCATCTGGTGTCTTCCTCTCTTGCTGCCTCCGTGTGTATAATTGTCACCTTCCTTCTCTCAGAAGGAAGCTTGGGTCCACCTGGTTTGTCAAGCCCTGCAGTACTTTAGGATGACTTCCTACAGCTAGACCATGCTCCCATTTATGGGGGTGGTTGGTAGTTCAACCACCGGTCCTTGCCTTATTAATTGATTTCTCTCCCCTAGTGATATCATGGCCAGTACTTTCAAGGATTTACCCCCACAGTTAGTTATTGGCAACTCAAACAATAATACATTTACATTTTCCTCATGCATTAGCATGGTAATTCCTATTTTATGATTAATTACAAATTGGGGGAAACAGGGTGTTACAATTCCCTCCCCGTTAAAGGAACATCGTCCTCGGTGTTCTTTCTCAAAACACATTTCATGCCCTCCTCATTCGGCCACTTCAGAAGTCTTGAACTTTATCCTCGTTCAGGTCCTTTTTCAGGATCTGAGTCTTCATCATCTTCCTTCAATAATTCTTGGACACAAGCATATTAACTACAATTTTGTGTGAAGACATCTTACTGTTCTTCAAAATTAAAAGGGAAAATTTCATAATCTTAGCACAATACTTATCTGTGAAGTTTGTGGATCTGTATCCACATGGTAGTTTTGTTATCCAAGCTCATCGCTTTCCTTGACATACCCATTAGGTGCATGATTCCAATTCAATATCACACAAGAGCTATCATGGTTTCATCTTCCTTGCGGTCAGTCACCCTCCAGGCCCAGGCTCAGGCATTCCCTTCACTGCTATACAGTCCTTCGGGAGATCCATCTTGCCCTGCCAAGGTTTTCTCGCACAGGATGAATTTTGGAAACTCTGTTGAGTCTTAAAGTCGAGGCATCCCTCATACTTTATCTACCGAGGTGTCCCTCCGGCTTGTGTTACCTCAACACAATGTATTTCTGGCTATCATGACTTATCACGGGGTTCTCATGGCTCAACAGTAGCCATGTTCATCGTTTTCAGCTGTGACAGCCTTCATCTGTCCTTTCAGGACAAATCTTTTCTTCTCACCTGTATCACAGGTACACAAGGTTCGTGAGACATCATTATAAATTCTAACTTTCAGAATTCTATTGCAAATCTATCACCTACAGATTTCCTATTCCACAATTTGTTTTCATATTTGTTCCGCACAGGAACCAGATTCATAATTAAGGGACTTTCCTTCCCATGACATTTTATCTCAACAAGAAATCGGTCTTCCTTATGGGCTTACAGCATTGCCATATCCAAGACTCCTTCTTCCTACAATCATTCCTTGGCTAATCAAATTGTTAGTTCTCATGCACATACATTTTATTGCACCTTTACAACATCGTCATAACAATTTTAGAATGGTGCATACTAACAATCAAATTCACTTTCTCAAAAGGAAATACCATTCCTTGCAGTTTGGCTCAATAGGAAATCGGTCTTTCCTATGGGCTTACCTTACTACCATATCCATGACCCTCTGCTTCCTGCAATTCATTCTTCAATCAGCCAAACAAATTGTTAGATTTTCCATGTACATATATATATATTCAAAACATAATTCAACATTTCAAAGGGTTTTAACAAATGTGCCACTATCCATGGCCACATTCATACCTAATGCACTCTTGCATTGTTATTCAAGTTTGCCACACTTTATGACTGGTTCTTGGCCATGGGGTGTTGGAATTTAACCAACCTTTTCCTCATATCGTTTATTCATTTTTCTTTCATTCTTACAATAGGACCATACTGCCTGCTATAGGTCGATCATGATCCCAAATCAGTACACATGAACTCAAAAGTTTCACATGAATGCCTTTACGCATTCCTTGATTGTCCATGCATTCATGACATATCAGTTCATGAATTCTTCCAAGGGTTACAAACAATGTTTACTACCATAGGTTCATACCTCCATCATTCGGTTTCTCCTTCCTAAGTCATAACTTACTTGGGTATCCAAGGCATACCACTACCTTTCAAAGTTCATGCATAACACTAAGACAATAAAATATTTCAGAAGGGGTTCCTACCAAATCCCTTCATACCTTGTGCCACATAGGCATGAACATCTTTATACCGGTTCTTGGCTGCTAGCACTCTCTCTCTGATATTATCCCATCAGTGGTGCTCCATGGGGACTTTTAAAGTCCCTTCAATAATCGTTCCACAAGAACCTTTTCATAGTCATCCTTTGATTGAGGTTGCTCATTATTGGCAATTGTCTTTCTCGACAGTTCCAATCTTATTTCTTTTTACACATGACATACACCATAAGCACATTAGTCATCATGTAAATTAAAATGCAATTACCATAGCATTAAATTAATAAAATATTTTTAGACATGTCTCAACATATATGTATGTAATTCATCACACTATCCTTAATATTTTCATGAGTGAAACACAACAGTTCTCAATCATTTTCACAGCATTACAACCATCATTACTATGGTGTCAAAACATTTTCGTTCATCAATGTACTAGCTTTCTCATCCCATAGAAAACATAATGTACAGGAAGGAAACGATTGAGGGCTTTCCCCTTCTTCAAATTCTTTCTACATCACCTGGGGATTTTCAACCCAGTCGAGTTATCTCTAAGGTCTCCTTGCCTTTCCTTAATCATAGCTTCAACCAAGCCTTATTAGTTAAATGTACTTGTTTATTCTTTTAATCATACTCAAGGGGTTTACTTGCCTCTTACCAACTATACCAGTTTCCACAACTGCTCTTTTTCTGAGCATCCTTGGTTAGGCCTCACCCTAACCCTTTTTGGGATACTGTAACACGCTTTAATAGCAACTCTTTTCTCATAATGAATCATGAACATGTGCATCATACACACTCCCATTTGGTTATCAGAATGGTCAATATTCAGTTTTTAGTCTTCTATTAATTACATGATTCTTTCAAAATGTAATCCAGGATTCTTATATATGGATAGGCCTTGCAACCCATTGTCCAACCTTCAACAATTATTAGGGTTGTGACTTTGTTATTCTAACAAAGTCCTTACACAGTTCCTCCACCGGGAACTCCTTCGGCATGCAACTTCCTTGTTGTATATCCATCACTATTTGTGATGGCCTCAACCTTGAGTTAGCTTTATCTTTTTACTAAATATTCCCCTTAAGGAATATAAGCATGCATCTTTACTTTTAAGATCAGTCAATTCAGATTCATTCACAATCCTTCTCATGTGATGCTCAAAGGTGTAATCATTTGTCTCTTGTTATGACAGGACAACATCTTTGCTCATTTACCCTTTTATCTAATTAATTTGGTACTTCATGAGGAAATGGAATACATTCCCCTCAGGCTATTATTTGGAACAAAACTTTCATGACTCCCCAGAATGGATTCAACTATGACTCCATAGTATTCATTTAATCTGGTCAAGAGAAATACTTGCTTCACGTTTCACTCATCATGGAAATCATATTGGGCCTCTAGTATACTTATATTCTTACATCATACGTGTGCATTACTTGCACGTTTCATTCATTCATACCTTACTGGTATTAACATTAGGCTTCCTATTATGAAGCTTCACACTGCATTCAAATCATGCGTATTTATCATACTAGCTCATGCCTTCTCCTCATGTGACCACCGACGGTGACCATGATCCGAACAAAAAGGCGCTTCGCGTTTCACGATTTTGGGATTCATGTTGCAAGGAACTCTAGTTCTTCGATCCTGAAATCCAAAAACTTGAAAGACCAAATCTAAGGTTTTCTTGGCTCTTTTATTCACATGACCCTTCACTCAGAACCTGGGGTCAACTCCCATACACGCGTTGGGATCCCGTGTTTCGGTGAATGCGCGGACAACGCTCCACTGTTTCCCAAAAATTTTGATCCACAAGGGTCCGGCAACCTGGATCCCATGGTCCAGATCTCTCTGGCAATCAACGGTCCTAATCAAATCCCAGCTTTCCACCTTTCTGGATCCTGGCGGAGTCTTCACCCCTTAACTCGCGATTTTGAATCCCTGAAATGTGTATGCGTCAGATCAACGATCCACCGCCTGTCTCGATCCAACGGCTCAGGTTGGATGTCAAGATTTCATGACATGTGAGTCCTCAAAAATTTTCCCGTTGACTGCTAAACCTCCAACTCCTGAAGATCCAATTACACTGGATCTATGGTTCAGGTCATCCGCTAACCAACGGCCTTGATTGAATAGGTGATTTACCTGGCGCGACTTTAGAAAGTCTACGCTTCTATTTTACCAATAGACAAAACCTTGAAGCTCTAGATCAACGGCTCTCATTGATTCCAATCTAATGGATATTATTCCTCCTGAGCTTGTGAGTGATGAGAGGTTATCATCCTTATCTTTTCTGTTGATCTACTAGATCTAACGGTTCACGGAATTTTGGTATTCCTCCCTCCGAAAATTCCACCTTCCATTCAAATTTTCAATAACTTCCAGCCATGAACTTGGCATCAACTCTTCTAGAATCATCCTCTGTGTTCAACCTTCAGAGCTTTCAAACTTTAACACAATCTTATTTCTATATGCACTCCCTGTGCTCTATATGCACACTCGGCAAATGAAATTTCCCGCTATCTCTTCTGAGATTTTACGTTACTTACATGACTAATCTCATAGTCATAACTCAAAGATGTTACCCTCTCTTTATGGGAACAACCAACAAGGGTCACTCTTGGGAATTAGCAACAGTCCCAAAGGACTCCTCTTAATCTTGTTTAAACAGATTATCCTTGTTGTCAATCCTAACCATTATAGGTCAGGTAATTTGACCCTATATATTTTCATCAGTCCTCTCAACCATGAGGATTTATATGCTCAAGTATTAGTCTTTTAATAATGCAGTAATTTATAACTTTCTAAGGACCCTACCAGCCCTTACCAGATTTCCCAAATCATGAAGAAGTTCTTCATTTGGATCTTAATTCTTACCTAACCAGCCATCTCAATTGTAAGAGAATCTACCTGCTTTAGTAGGTAGCCATCGTCACAATATAATAGAACAACTCAGTTCCTGTCCCTTGTCTGGCTCGTGCAACTTCATAGCACAATTTATTCCACCTCTGTTATTCACACTCAGGTCTTATCAGTAATACTGATCAATGCATTCCTACTCCTATAAGAGTAGTTACCATCTTAACAGAGGGGTTAGAGAAATTCCCAATTTACAGTTTCATTCTACGGTCCTTCTTCTTAAAGAGAAAATGCGGATAATAATATTTCCTTAAGTGGCTCGTACATGAGCCCAAGTAGGCCAAGTGTTGTAACCATGCTTTGATACCAATTTTTCACACACCCACTATGGCATAATAAGTTTTTCACCTCTTCTCGAGAGACAGAATCCTCGAAGTCCTACGGGGGCCTAGTGCGGGCTAGTTCTTCCCTTGTCAACCTCCCTGTGATCCTTGGTTATGACCACAGGCCAAACAAACTAGGCACCTTTTTGCATTTCATGACTTCATGATACAAGCGAGTCAAGTCTTTCGACTCTGCAAACCCTGAAGCCCGAAATCTTACCTTCGAGGAGATCGATGGCTGCGAGTCTCCCCCTAATCCGACGGTCCTAGCCGTATCAAGATTTCGGCAACCAAGAGTTCATAATGCAAGAGAGTCGATTCTTTCGACTCTTCAAACCCCGAAATCCGAAATGGGATAAGGTATTCGGCTCCACCTTTGTCTCGGTGTCATGTGACCTCCAGCTAGGACACAAGTCTCAGCGCCTATCTCTTTCAGGTTTCGCGACTTCACAATTTCCATTGCAAGTGTTCCTTACCTTTTGGAATGCTAAACCTCGAAACGCGATATAGGTCAACGAGGTGTTGACGCCTTCCTTGTGATGAGAACACGCCACCTGTCACCTCCACATGACCCCTGTTCTGGGATGTACCACTTGTCATCCACCTGGCTCCTACATCTGGGATGTGCCACCTATCTGCACGAGCCTTCGGCTTTCGAGACTCAAGAGAACAGCGAACTATCGTCCCCTTCCCTTTTCAAACCCTGAATTCCTATTCACACTAAGCCGACTCGGATTTTCACATACCGGGATTTCGCAACTTGCAAAGGCAAGGGGTTCATACCCTTGGCTTTCCCGAGTATCGAAATGTCGAATTCAATTCACACTACACCACTTCAGGATTTCACATACCAGGATTTCACGACTTGCGAAGACAAGAGGTCTTGCCCTTGGGTTTCCCAGGTGATGAAACATCGACCGACAGCCATGTGTCCTCTACAAATGGACGGTCCAGGTAACTCCCATGGATCTTGGGATCTACGGTCCTGATTCCTTCGCTACTTATGAAGGTTAAAAGTTGTTGAGGCATTAACGCCTACCTTCCTTCCTCCAATCTAGTGATCATGACAGACCTTAGATCCTCTGAAACGATCTTGTTTGTTCATCTAGAAAATGTAAGGGTACTTTCTTTCGGTATTTACAACTCGCTATCCTTCCTGAGCTTCGTCAGCTATGAAGGACTTGAGAACTTTGTGCTCTGTCTCCTGGATTTGACTCTTAGAAGATTCTTCAGCACAACTACTGCGCTCCTTCATCAAGGGGTTCTAGGGTTCTATTTGTTCATAGAGAGCCTGTGCATATTGGCACTACATCTCATGAGCTTAACAAACTCCGTCCTCTAAGGGTCTCATATTGACTAGATGAGTAAACCATCGTACATGCAACTACACCTAAGGTCTATGAGCTCACGGTTCGTGGCTCTAGCTTAAGACGCTACATAACTCAAGAATTTATGAGAATAGGTCATGTTCGACCCATATAATTCTTTACTTGCCTAATTATACAACCAAGCAGAGATAGAATGGATACAGTATATCTATTAAGCATTCATTCACATTCCTAAAAGCATGCACAGTATAACCAATTCATACAAAGTTACAGCTAAATTACACAGGGTAGGAAATCACTTATCCATTACAAGTTGCCACCAACCAACTGACCGTGGATGTTTATCCTTCCACCCAACCATAGGCTCACAGGCATTCATTCTTAGCACTCTGGCCACCCCCGTGCCAAGCCATGATATCACCAAGGAATTCTCACAGTTCTCGAGGTTTCTCTCTCTCTATTTTAGCTTTTGTTCGGGTCCTATTTTCTGCAACTCGAATATTTCTCACCCGGTTGTGGGCTCAGCGAGATTTCTCAGATGCTCTTTGGCATCAAGATCACAACCTTCTATTCGTGATTCGATGGAGAGATTCGTGCATATCCCTTGGGAGATTTTTCCATCATCTGGTGTCTCCCTCTCTTGCTGCCTCCATGTGTATAATTGTCACCTTCCTTCTATCAGAAGGAAGCTCAGGTCCGCCTGGTCTGTCAAAACCTGTGGTACTTTAGGATGGCTTCCTGCAGCTAGACCATGCTCCCATTCATTGAGGTGGTTGGTAGTTCAACCATTGGTCCTTGCCTCATTAACTGATTTCTCTCCCCTAGTGATATCATGGCCAGTACTTTCAAGGCTTCACCCCCACAGTCATTTATTGGCAACTAAAACAATAATACATTTACATTTTCCTCATGCATTAGCATGGAAATTCCTATTTTATGATTAATTACAAATTGGTGGAAACAGGGTGTTACAAAGTTTGTGTGTTGCAGCAATTACAAACATGACAAAATGAGGTGCAGTACGAGAAAGGCTAAGTCAGCTGATGAACATGGAAGAAGATAGGATTCTAGTAGGCTTTCACCAAGAAGCACAGAAAGCAAGGGACAAATCTTGGCATGAACGACATATCAAGAGAAAATGTTTTAAGGAAGTAGACCTAGTCCTACTATATGACAACAAGTTTTTTCAACATCCAGGAAAGTTCATAATGCATTGGCTGGGACCATATGAGGTCAAGACTGTCACAAACRGAGGAGTTGTACATATGAAGGATTTGGAAGGGACGGACTTGAAAGGAATGATCAATGGGAGTCGACTGAAGTTGTACAAAGCCATTCGACCACCAGCAACTTSACAGTTACTATGCAGTAAAAAAACACACCGCGTGGAAATCCGCACGTGTAGGTGAGAAAATTCATGCGACGAGAAGGACAAGAAGTTGTGCACACAAGTCATGGAGTCAGCGCAATGAAATAAGAATACTACACTAGAAGAAAAGGGTATAGAAGCCAAGGACTTCGTGCGCCCAAAAAGCCCAATGCGTCGTAAAAAGGACCGATGGTCGGACAGTGTGACAATTCTAAAAGTTACGACTGTAGCAGTCAGGAGCCAACTGGCAGCGACGGTTGGAATTGCGACAGCCCGTACACATAGGTAACAACCATAGCATGACGGAAAGGGAAAATGTTTGAAAACAAGATGCAAAGGACAAAAGTTAAGACGTACAATGGTACCACACGTAGGACATGTCACCAAAAGTGAAAAAGGGACAATTGTCAGTGCGGAACAGTTGTCACTCCGCTCTCCCACTATAAAGTCGAAAAAAGGGGGGAAAAGCTAGTCATTGTGTCAATTTCTAAGGAGAGAACACAGAGCCGAGTGGAGGAGAGCTAGAGCACGAATTTTACCAAGCATTTGTTGAGTTCACATATTTCAAGCCTCGACCCCATCGAAATGTCACCGCCACGAGTTGGAGAGTTGGGCAGGGCCGAAAGAAACACAYGTAGCATTGATCATGCGATAGACACAAGGGAGAAAACGACACTGGTAGTGGTGGATGTGGATGAACTCCACACACCAGAGTATCAAAAAAACCTGGTGACAGTAGAAGAGGGGAAAAACCCAGCACAGGAGGTCGAGCAGATGGAGGAGGACCCCAAAAGAACGAAGTCTAATACTTCGTGAGTGCAAGGGCAACGAAAATCTGTGCAGGCCACAGGCTCGGTGCCACATAGCCATGAACTAGGAGTAACACAGGTAGTTGTACACAAGGGTGTACCAGAGGTGGGGGCCTCATCCCCACAAGCCAAGCGAAAGGGCCAAGATGAGAGAAGCACACACGGAGGGTCACAGCTGTAGGCAGTAGGGACCCTGGTGTTGCCAAAAATCCCCAGTGGGATGCACGTAGATGACGACATGGTCAGAGGAGTGAAAAGCATTAAATACTCTGACCATGATGTGGTCGATGTTACTAAATTCCTAGACCTAGCATCACAAGTCTACCTAGAAACCAGGGGAGCAGGCTCATCAGGCATGCCATTGATAGAGCCATCATAGTGGATCCTGGGGCTGTATAATACTGGCATCATGAACTTGTTGGATTCCCCACGCTTTTGGAGGGGAAAGCCTATCAACACCTATGTCAAGCAATTGCTTGCACGCATCCATGGCAGAATTGTATGGATAGATAAACCAGTGCCTATCATGGTGGACCTCATTGCAGGAATCATAGAGCTACCCACAGATGGGGAAAAATTAGTGAAGTACTTAGAGGACAAAACAAGAGCCAAGGCCATCTCATATGATATCAAGGCTAAGTATGGAGCAGAGTGAGGCAACAGGGGAATCAGGATCAGTGACATTAATGTTCTTGCGACAAGGTTTGCTACCAGACTCCTCAGGTGCAAACTAATGCGCAAGTGCCAAAAAGAGTAGGTATCGGCTTGTGTGGTCGCCGTCGCCGCACAGTGTGCAAAGGGTAGCTCGATGAGTTGGGCCCCATACCTCCTGAATTCATTCTTGGAGGATTGTAAGGATACACAAGACTAGGGCTCTGAATTCCACTACTCGTGGCCACTCATCCTTATTATCCTCATTGTTTGGAAAGAGTCGATCTACAACAAGTACATGGAGAGACTAGGGAAGTGTGGCGCAGCAAAATACATCTCATTATGCAGCAACGCAGACCCCAAGAGGGAGAAAGAGAACACTGATATCTTTGCGAGGTACTTCATAGAGATGCAAGACATGATTGAAAATACATGGCACATTACACCAGAGACTGCCCAGGATTTTGGATAGGTTGCCAACTTCAGGGAAACATGCCATAGTTTATGGATGAAAGCCAAGTGCGACAAAGCCAAGGAATGGCTACAACTAAACTACTGCGTCATGAAGGAATAAATCAAAAGAGAGGTCTAGGAGTGTCCTCAATAATGGAAGGTACCCCAGATTCCAACCATGGTACAAAGCGTGTGACTTCAGATGTAGGACAGACCAGCCCCAGCACACCAAACAGGCACCAACAGGGCAGGAACCAAGAAGATAAATTCCCAAGGCCAAGAGGGGGGAAGCACCCCATTAAAATAAGAAACTACACACACAGAATAGACCACCAAGGGGGTCTACACAGGCTCCATCGCACACAGAACATCCACCCATACACTCAATGAGAGAAGTGTGTGTGGAAGAGATAGACGCAGGGACCTAGGAAATCATTGAGGCGAAAGAAACAGTCACAGGGACACACAAAATCCCTAAGGAGGAAGAGTCAAGGACAGGAACCTAGGAGATCGCTGAGGCTGGAGAAATAGGGACAACCACTGCAGGGATACCCAGAGACCCCCTAGTCCTGAGCCATCAGCTACCTAGGAGAAGCGACCAGGGGAGCACACTAGTGGTGGCCGAAAGAAGGAAAAGGCACACAATCCACAGAGCCATATCTCACTAACTTTGGATGATGTGGATTTAGTGGCAACAACAGTCAAGGACAGACTGGCTGAAGTATGGGAGAATGCGGAGAAACAGAGGGCTTCAATCATCGATCAAGTGCAATAGGTGAAGACTACACTGGAGCAGTTAAGGATCGAGGCAGCAAAGGCACCAAAAGAACCATCCACGCAGACTAAGGAAGGAGTGCCAGTGCCTGAGACAGTATAGTTTGTAGCACAAACTAGTGCCAATTTCATTATCATGCCGGAGATGATGTTCATTGATGAAGAAATAGCGCAGAAACCCCTTAAAGACATCGATACATTGGATGTGGCATTAGCCAAGATTCCAACAAAAGAAATGTATGAACTTCAGTGAGCATGACATAGGAGATTCAATCTAGAGAAAGAGAGCATGCCACAAACTTGCAGATATCCCAGACAGAGACTATCTCACTGAAGGAAGTCCTCAACCTTGAGGCGCAACAGAAAGAGAAAGCGAAGCAGAAAGTGGGGAAGATAGACTAGAAAATCCACATGTTGTTTCAAACAATTCCTGAAAGCACAAGCGAGTAGGCAGGGTCATTGGGAGAGAAGTTGTGGAGGATAGAGCAGACTATCCAAGAATATAAGGAGAAGATCAAAGAGTTGGAGGAGTGCATCATACCCACTACTCCTCCAAAAGTCAGAGCATAGAGAGAACATAAGGAAACAACAGCTGCGGAGGGAATCAACCAAATCATAATGACAATCACTGAGTTGTTAGAGAAGAGCGTGCAGCTCTGGACTTGCCTCCTAGAGGATGGGAGACTCCAAGAATTGCAAGAGAAAGAAACCAACATCCACACAAAAATGGTAGAGGTAAAGCAATGATAGAAAACATTGTCACTGCCAGAAAATATCAAGACTGCTACTGAATTAAAGGCCCTCCAACTGGAAGAGAAAGTGCTACAAGTGAAGAAGACAACAAGACAGGCTTTGTTGGAGCCCCTGCAAAAAAAGGTGGAGCAGCTGGTCATGGAGAGTGACGCAGGTAAGAAGAACATTGAGCATATCGGGGTCGAAGGCGAAGAGATACTACAGTCTCCTAGCACAGAGAAGGTGGTCACCATTATGGCCGACAAGAAAAGTCAGGCTCAACAGTAGTGCCAGCGGATAACAGAGATGTATGATGCACTGTAGCAAGCAGTATCCGAAGAAGGAGGCAAGTAGTGACAGTGGAACAAGTCAAGTAGTGACTCGGGATGAGTCACGATGTCAGTGTTGGGGGCTTGTTGGGAATAGACCCATTTTGGGGAAAAGGCACGACATGGAGGAGAGATAGTTTGCAGAAAAGCATGCAAGAAAAAGGGAAAGAAAGAAAATTGGCAGAAAAGCATGCAAGAAAAAGGGAAAGAAAGAAAATTGGCAGAAAACTAGCAGATGAAAGCATGCATGCAAAGGAGAAAAGTGCACAAGTCCAGCATGCAGGAAGACCTAATTAGTTTATGGTTTTGGTAAGAGAATTTAATGGATCTTGAGCCAAGAATAGATATAAATAGACACCTAGGAGGTCTAGGAGGGGGCTCGATGTCTTTGATGGTTGTTATGAGTTACTCGCATGAGATAGAGTAACAGGTGTGTAACACAAATGTGATCTGATACCTTTTTGTAAGTTGTTGAGCTATGGGAGGGAAAAGTGACAAGACCTTGAGGGTTAGATCACAGGCTCAGGAGCCTGGTGCGATCTAGTCAGCCTCGTAAAGGTCGTGGGGTCTACCTCGTGAATGTATGAACAAAGTTGTAGTGTGCGTGGCGCCATGCATGACAGAACCATACTAAAAGAGCCTTAGAGCCAAATCTTTGTGGACGTAGCCTAGGAGGGGGTGAACCACAGTACATGATGTGTTGTGTGGAATGATTATTGTCTATATATTTGCTTTTAATGGTTAAATCTTAGATGCATGCTTTGATGAAGTAGTTAGATCTCTTGATTTATATGCATGCATAAGGAACAACATAATAATTAGGATCGATGAATGATAGAGTATTTCTTTAATAACTAGTTATAATTCTCAGCACGCAACTAATAGAGCGCCATTCAATCCTGGACTGCAAGCACTTGAGTATTGCAGTCACCCATTAAGACTATCTTGGGTGAGACTGCATAGTGCACCCTGTGTAATGTGTTGCCTTCTGGTTTACCAGGAGGGCCAATAGTTTTAGAGGATTTGTTGGAACCCTAGTAGACCTGAACCTGGGTTAATCATGTTAAAGGCATAGATCAGATAAGAAATCAACAGACATAATAACCGCATCACTAGGCTTGAGGATGCTTAGGGACAACCAATCATGGATCACCCGGGAATAGAGAGAGAACTAGTAATCTTTTACCAAAATTTGCTAACAGAACCATGCCCAGACAGATCTGAGTCCATCGCAAAAATAACTCAGCACTTCCCCTCTTTGATATATGAAGAAAAACATGTGGCTCTCCTTAGACCAATGACTCGGGAATAGGTTGATCAATCTATAAGAGATATTCCCATAGAAAAATCCCTAGGACCAGATGGATTTACCACAGACTTCTTTCATCATTGTTGGCATCTTGTTTACAAGGAGGTTTGGAAATTTATCGAGGACTCTCGCAACATGCTCATTGTGCTCCCAACACTAAATGCCACCTTTATCGGGGTTATCCCAAAAGAGGACATTGTTTCTAACCTGAAGCAACTCCATCCAATCGCATTGTGTAATGTCATCTACAAGCTTATCATAAAGGTAATTTCCCTCTAGCTCAAACCCCTTCTTTCTTTAATTATTTCTCATGAACAATCAGGTTATGTGGAATGGCACCAAATCATGGATAGTGTCATCCTCTCCCATGAGATTATACACTCCTTGAATTCATCTGGTACTCCTGGCATGATTATTAAGCTGGACCATTCTAAATCCTTTGACAATATAAGTTTGCAATATATGAGATCACTCCTCCTTGCCTTTGGTTTTAGTGAAGACTGGGTTAATTGGATCATAACCCTCACTTCCTTTGCCTTCTTCTTAATCATAGTCAATGGTGTACCATCAAGACCTTTCTCTCCTTCTAGAGGAATCAGCCAAGGTAACCCCCTCTCCCCTTTTCTCTTTGTCATCATGGTGGAAGTAATCATTCATTACATAACCCTAACTATTGGCTCTTTCGAAAACAAAAACTTGACTTGACTTGACTTGTCATAAAAATGACCTACCGGCCCTTTAGTGCGATAGGCACATAGGCCTTTCCTGTTAACTAATTGCTAGGAAATTAGTGCGCAAGAACTGGCCCACCCAAGTGACCGGATTTGTAGTTGACCTTGCAGGAAAGTGCGCGGAGGGCCTACAAATGAATTGGGCAAAGTGCTTGGTAAACCAGTTGGAACTGGACTGTAGGGAAGCGTAGGACCAAGGATATGAGTTCCACTTCAGCTGGCTTCTCATCCTGATCTCTTTTGTCGCATGGGAGATGTCAGAAGGTGCGACCTTCCCGGACATCGAGCCCTTTGAACCTCTGGCCGTGAAGTTCAGTACACTGTGGTACTCCAGTGATATGAACAAGCAATGGCATTCAAATGTCATGTTCCACACATATTACAACCAGTTGAAAGTAGCCATCCAGTCTGAGCCTCTTATGACCCCGAATACCCTCCACAGGTTTTGACCCTTAATGAAGTTCAGCGCAGGCCGCCACTTCATTTATATCACAGCACGCCCATATGGCCATAAGCAACAGTTGCAATCATAATACAAGCTAATGGAGGAAGACTTAGAGGAGATCACCAAGGAATGGTTGGAAGACCTCCTCATTCCAGCAAACACTATGGAGATGTCTGACGTTAATAGTCCGGAAGCTACGCAGGATACACCCAGACCGAGTAAGACAAAGAAAACTGAAGAAGTTCAAGATGTAGACAACACATCCATGAAGACTACGTCTATTTCACCAGAGAAAGGAGGTGATGGCGAAGAGATCAATGGCACGTAAGTCGAGTAGAACAAAGGCGAGGAAACATCGCATAGATATGAGGAGGACCCCTCAAAGAAAAGAAAGGTTTCTCCCCAGAAATCGTCGTCACGGAAGAAAGTAAAAGCAACTCGGACCAAATTCCAGACTGTCCTCACTCCCGATGACTTTAATTTCATCATAGCAGCCCTGAATGATGCTTTTCTAGAGATAGAAGAGAAGCAGGAGGCTAAGTAGGAGGAGATGTACAATCATATTAAGGATGAGCTCCAAGGAGTGCAGTAGGCACTACAATCCAGCCATGTAATCTCCACTGCACCTCTGTCAGCAGGAACACCAGAAATAGGAGATGAGCCAGCTCAACTCCACCAGATCGTTGACACAGTCAAAGCTCGTCTTCGACGAGCTCAAGAAGAAACAACACAAGCCACCCAAGTTGTGGCACAAGTACAAAGAGACCTTGTAGAGCAGCGCAGTACTACAAAACAAGAAAATATTTCTCTGGAAGCAAAGTGGGATGAGGAAAAAGCACCAGTAGTTAGTAGGATAGGCACATAAAAAGGGCCGATAGAATGGATAGAAAATGACTTGACTTGTGATCAAGATGAACAACCTATCCTACTCCAATGAGATATCACCATAGCCCTAGACCCTGATCCATCACTCAATCACTTTTCCTCCAGCATAAGTCCTCATAAATGGCATTTCCCCCTCTTGGCTTCTTCAAACACAATTTTCATGGAGCGTCAAAAGGAAACCTAGGTCTAGCTAGTTTCAAGGCAGTCTTCTGAGATGATGAGGGTCAACTTCATCACATCCTAGTTGGAAGCCTTGGTCATGACTCAAATAATGCTATTGAACTTTGGGATCTCATCTAGGGTATTCATATTTTCACCCAACTTGGCTTCCATCAACTTATTATGGAAGGGAATTCCCAAATCATAGTGGCAATGCTCTCGAAGCTCTTAAATGGCTCAAAGCATACCAAGATTTCTCCTAGCTAGAGGCTCCTTAGTAGTCTAGAATTTTTGAAAGGACTGCTTCTTCCTCACTTATTCCTCATTCCCTCTCATGTCCGTCGAGAAGATAACAAAATTGTGTACAAGCTTACCAATGCTAGAATAAATAGAAGAGAGTGTGATTTGGACTGCAACCACACTCAAAGACATGTGCACCTTTTGTTCTTGGAGTGCATGACTATGGAATAAAAGGAATACACCTCCCCAAATGGGGTGTTATGGAAGCATTCATGAACAAGTATGTGGAGGAAGTGCTCCCAGACACCTGGTATCTCAGGGCCTTAGGAGAGCTCGTGAAGGGTGCATCCATATTATACCAAGGTATGTTCATTGTTTACATCTAGTGTCTAGTGTGTGTGATGAAGGAGGAGGTGTTGGCTCGTAGTACAACTGACGAGAAGGGGAGTTACACCATAATCACACCAACAATAATGGTGATTAATTCACACTCATGGACAGCCTGGTGCAACATGATATCCTCACAAGATGGTGAGCCTATTCATTTTGCAAACTCATCCTTGACGTTCATTCTCAGTGGTTGCTACTAGAAGTTGGGGTTGAGTCCACTGACCATCCTTTCATGTGTTTTTTTCATGTTTCTTGGTTTGATGCCCTGAATTAGGGAGAGGGAGTTAGCACGTAGATGGGTGGGAAGCAGGGTGATTCGATGCATCTTGACAGTGATAGGGAGGGGGTAGAGGGTGCTCTACTGACCCAAATTGAGGCCTCTAGTGGAAATACAAAATCTTCGGATGATGTTTTGGAATGGGGTTGTTGAGTGTAATGGTTTGACAATGGTAAGATGGTCTCGCTCCCTTCACTGAAGAGCATGTTTCAGTATGAGACCCCTAGTGTGACTACATTCTTGTGGGATGGTGGTCCTCCCTCTTCACCCTTGAATACTCACCAGGAGAACAGTTTCCTTAATGAAGAGAATGGGGAGTTTTGCATGAAGGAGGGCCAGCTAAATCTTATCTTCAAAGTCAGAGGTAAGGTAGCAGATTTGAAGTTTCGAGTAGAATAGTTGGACCAAAAGATTATCTGGTTGTTGTCCCTTTTCTCAAGATAGACACAACATTTATAGGAATTGTATTTGTCTTCCTAGAATGTGGTCTTCCTAGACACACCCATCCCTCTTCCACCATGATGCATGGTCAATCCACTTGGTGACTATGTTTCTCACTCAGCACAGTAGTTAGTCACTGCATGCTAGATGGTTTTTTATCACAACCATAAATTTTTAGATTTAAGTCATAGTTTTGTTTTGATTTCCTTTATTTTTTTATCTATTTGGGTTTACTAGAGAACAATTACAGTTTGTTGGCCCCCCTGGGGATGTTCCATTTTTTATAGTTGCTTGGGCTTGGGTTGGTTTCATTATCTGGTGACCCAAGTTCAAGAAGATTGTATGTACAAATTTATTGTTTCTTAGAAGGTAATACAATGTTCTTACTTACAAAAAAAAAAAACATTCCCACACACCTCAAAACTCCTCATGAAAATCTTTGCATAGATCTCAATCCTAAACTGATCCAAATCATGATAATATCTTACAAAATATATTCTAACAACAATAGCTCATGAAAAATGACATTTATGATTTGAAGTGAATAATTTTGAAAATAAAACACAATGTTTGACCCTCAAGTGGTAGAAAAATGCAGTTCATAGTGCCACTCAAAGACCCCAATAGGATCATATAGATCTCCAAGTGTAAGTTTACAACAATGGATTATATGGTACATCATTTTGTCAATGAATATAACACTTAAAGAACCAATGGACCTCCTATAAGAGTTTTTGGGAAGAAAAAAGATAATGATAAGCAACAATAATATGCAAGAAAGTCTCATCCATTGTATTTCATTCAAATCCTCCCTGATATATTATGTGTTTAATAGAAATAAATATTGCTTGAAAAATCACATAGAGAAACCTTATAAGAAACATTTTGTGAATTGTGGTAGTGAACTAAAGGGTTAGTTCAATGTAAGACTAGTTGGTTTTCTTTTGTAAGACTAAGAAAGTGCACACATAAAACATGGAGGACTAGTGTGTTTGTGCGATACAATAAATTTAATGACATGAATGGCCGGAATAGTATACCAACACATAAAAACAACTAAGGAGTTCAAGTGTGATAGCTAGTGTATTAAGAACATGAATGACTTATATGTGTCCATGCAAATTTTGTAAATAACTTTAGACAAATCAAACTAGATAGACTATAGCATCAAAGGTTGCTCAAGTGTAAATATTTGTGTCGATATAGAAATGAGCTACAAAATTGGTAGGGATTAAAGCATTTTGAGAATGTCATGACTCTAATTGTGTGAAAGATAACTATGTGAGTTTGGCCTCACAAACATTAAAATCTAAGAGAGATTAAAAGGGAAATCTAGCATATACATGGAGATATCCATGGTTAGGACTCCCAAAGATCCATGTTTATTCATAACTTAACTCGTGTTCATCTAGATGACTTCACAATTATCATTGTTACATATGTATACAACATGAAGAGGGATCGAATGATCAAGGGAGGCAATCCACAATGGTATTCTTCATGCACATTTCAAAGATGATGGTTGTCCAATTTCTTAAAATTAGGTCTCTCGAGACATGTGTGGGCTTTGTCAAACTTGATTTCCCATCTAGTTAGGTGCACTAGCACTATAGGTTTTGGCATGTGGTTGATGTGGGGATTTGATGAAATAGCGTATTGAATCATGTGTTGATATGTTTATTGAATTCATGCGAAGTGGATCAAGTGTTAATGCTAGATTAATGGTGTTGAAGATTAAATATTGGTGATCTTGTGGGAGGGGTTGAGAACAACAAAGAACAAGGATCATTCATGTGATAAAATAGTGCATTGCTTCTTGGAACTTTAGAGCACAATTTCTTTTCATGTTAGGAGATGAAGTCTCCTCGCATTATTCTGATGGCACATTAAATACTAATGCATGCTAGGCACATACCATGGCACATTAAATACTAATGCATGCTCGACACATACCAAAAACTCAAGGTTGCATGGGTCAAAATAAATAACCACATATACAAGGTACTTAGAGGTTGTAATAGATGCAAAAATAATATCCATTTTGATTATTTGAAAGATGAAAATGTATGATTTTTTATTCTAAGATTATTAAATGGAAGATGATAAAAATTATCCTAGAAATTACTTAAAAATAAAAATAAATGTTATAATAATATTAATAAAAATTACATAAAAATAAATATTATAATAATACTAATACACTAAGGTATTGAATACCTTCTCTACCTGTGATGTAAAATCAATTAAACATTGAATGATTCTTATCCTCAATATTATTAAACAAGTTCATAAACATTGTTGCTTATTGTCAATATCATTTGGTGAAATCATATCTCTTTGTATTGGTAAAAAACGTTCATGGTAAACTACATTTTTCATACTTTTAATGAACACCATGTCTCTTTCTTCATAACAAGTTTTAACGTACATCATGTCTCTATGATCACAACAATGAGAGTGCTCATCATGAGACTTTACCATTATACCAAGAGGGGAAGGTTTTTACCATTAAATCTCAACCATTTAAACACTAAATTAAGTAATATTTTAATGTACATCATGTATCTATAAAATGGAAACATCAATCATAACACCATTAGAACACAAGCATTTGTGCACCTAATGGAGACATTATTAATTACACCAAATGTGAATTAACTGATTCGACCATATCATATAGGTACCTACTAAGGTCTTTGCTGACGTGGAGTTTAATGTAGCCACATATTTTTTGTCATTTGAAAGTTTAACTTAATGGTGAAGGGGATGACTAAATTCAAATATGAGGGCAGAAAGTGAACACATAAGAGCCCTACCACTTAAGGACGAGTTAAAGTAAAGTACAGTGTACATGAAAAATCATCTACCCAACAATGTCATTCCCTTCGTCCAACCACTGTCGAACTTCATCTAACCTCGGGTCAACTTTATCTTATGTTCATCTCCAATTTTCTCACCTCGGGAGGACAACATTTCTTACACTTTTTATTACGGATGGTAGGATGAACATCATTATTATCATTTTAAATTAAATATAAAATATTTGTAATGGGGTAATGTAAACTTAAGGTCTATAGCTTTGCATTTATAAGAAAATATATTAAATTGAAATAAAATTTAAAAATCAATTTTTAAATTTAATAATTAATTTTAAATTTTATCCCTCAACATCATGCAAATAGAGTTAAATATATGGATTGAATAAAAATTAGGAAGACAATTTGAGAATTGTTGGTTTGAATGGGTTTCAGATCCAGGGTATCAACAAAACCTCACAAGCGTCAATGTATTCAATTTTCAAGGACTGAAGAAGGTCTAACTCGAGATGCCATGAGAATCACAAAGACCATCGGTCTTGTGTCAAGTGTGAAGGAATAATACATATAGGAAACCTTCTTCAACTAGTCATTTAGTCATTCGTAACTACCAAAGCTTACTATGTCGAATAATATAAAATGGGCATACATTCAAACCATAACTCATCAGATGCAGAGATAAATGTGCTCAAACTTTGTTCATTAAATTCAAAGGAATTCAAATACATTTCCATACAGAGAGGTTGAAGCCTACTCAAGATACATTAACAATCAAAATAGAGATGAGTGATGTGCTCAGATCTAATTTCTCTCTCATAGTCACACACACAATATCTATAAACATCTAAAATGATACAAAACAAAATCGGTGCTCTAACTCATCTTTAGCTTACACATTATCCTACTACTCGATCACTCCTAGTGAACAAAAACCCAACCTTTACATATTTGCATGCATCCCCATATCTTCCACAAAGCATGGCAGTCATAACAAACTTGCCACCTCATCCACAACCTTGACCATGACCAATCAGGTTGTTACAAAAATAGTTACAATGATTACTGAAGATCTTTGCATATTTGGCCTACATGTGATCTCTTTAAGTCCTTGTGTGCAGTATAAAATGGGTTGGCATGTGCAGTAAATACTTGGTTGGCGCAAATGCGGAAAATTAGCATTGCACAATGCATATTCTTGAGCACGTGCACAGCCTCTAGAAAACCTTAAGTGCCAACAAAAATATGCATCAAGAATATATTTAAGAGTTGGGAAATGAAACTAACTTCCAAAACAAAGAGGAAAGGGAATCAAATGTAAAATGGGAACAGATGGGAGGTTAGCCTCTAGCCTCCCAAGATAATAAAGAATCATATATTAATTGTAGAAATTTCTTTTAAGATGTTATTATAACAAAATATGCAATTGAGGACATATTCATATGTATAGCCAAAAGGCCACTACTAACCCTTAAAATCCAAGGTGGCAACATTACTTCTATGCTCCACTAATTCAAGGATTTGATCTACTTGTGCATGTTATCCACTCTAACTGAACAAAATTGTAAATGTATATGCCTCCCACCCCACTTAAAAGACATCCTTCAACCAATTCACCATTAATGATTAGACATTAATTGAGAGAGTGTCACATTGAAGCAACAAATGAATTATGTGGACAACATTAATACTCATATTTTTTCCTGTCAAGTCTCGCTAGCTCAATTGGTTAAGGTGTGGGTTTTGTTTGATAGGCGACTCGAGTTCAATACCTTTACGGTGAGTTCAGTCGGGAGGAGACACCAAAAATCCATCCATGTTAAGTGTTGGTGCGGCCCAGGCCGGGTGTGATCCCTGAGTGATTTTGATGGCTTATATGCCCCTAGGTTGTGGCTTCTTAGCCAATGGTTAAAAATGTTGGCCCCGCAGGTTACAAGAACATTTATAACAAACAAACAAAAACACTAATAGTTTTGTCATCTCAAGTAGTTCAAAACAATTCACCATGTTATTCAAAAACATTTACACATACCTCAAAAATGGTCTTGAAAATGTTAGCATGGCTCTCAAGCCTAGACATATCCAAATCATGATAATACCTTGCACAAAATGCTCCAACAATAATACCTCTAGTAAAATGCAGTGTTTGACCATTAAGTGGCAACAAACAACAATTCACAATGCCACTTAAAAGACTTAATAGTATAATCTAAATCTCCAAATGCACAAGCAAGTAAGCGACAGAGGATGTTTGACCATTGAATAACAATAAACAACAGTTCACAATGCCACTTAAAAGACTCAATAGTATAATCTAAATCTCCAAATGCACAAGCAAGTAAGCGAAAAGGGATGATGAATTATATGGTACATCATTCTATTAATGAAGATTACCCTTAATGAACCAATGAACCTTCTATAAGAGTTTTTGGCTAGTAGAAATATAATGATAGTGGACAATACTATGAAAGAGATTCTCATCTATAATCTCTAGTTAAATTATCTCCATGATATATTATGTGTTTAATAGAAATAGTTATAAAGACTACTTGAAAAATCACATAGAGAAAACTTGTAAGAAACATTTTATGAGTTGTGAAAACATGACTAAAAGGTTAGTTACAAGTTGGTTTTCTTTTGTAGGATGCTTTGGATATGTGGGGTCCTTACTTTACACTAAGCTAAAAAGTTGGTCAAACTTTATAAATCAATGTAATATTTTTTTTTTTCAATATTTGTAAAATATTTTGGTTTTCCTATGAGACTTATGAACCAAGTTGCTTTAATATGTACTTACAACATACCAAGTTACTTTAATATGTAGTTACAACATTTTCGTGATCTTATAGTGTAAAAATATCTTCAATATACTTTTTTTTATTAATATAATATAAATAACCATGTAATAGTTACCTACATTTTTAAATCATAATTGGCTTCCAAAATACACTTTTTGCATTCTCCCTTCCTCTCTCATTCATTCTTCTTTGGGGCTCCGTCAATTTCAGCAAATCAAATCTAACCAAATATGAATCCACCTCAAAGGCCATTTCCAATCCACTAAGCTAATGTTACGAGATTAACAAAACTAAAACCTCTAATGACTATGGTAATTATACTATCAACAAATTCTTTGACTTGCTCTTAATCCTAACCTAAAGACTCCCAAATTCTGGCTACATAATATGACACCATTTTTTTACCTATAATATAACCAAATGTAATCTAGCAATGATTATTACAATCGAGACCCATAATACATTATTTTTACCTATGTGGCTAAAAAGTAACCACAACATTCATTCTATAACGTCATCACCATAAACAAGGAGGAAGAGGAGGGAGCTTCCTGGAAATGGAAAATGCCTACCATGACCATCCATGTGGCAAGTTCCCTTTTGTATTGATAAATGGTGTAGAAAATGGAGCTTAACATTGGTACAAGCTCATCCATATTATATGTAAATTTGTTCATAAGGCCACCAACACCATCCATATTATATGTAAATTTGTTCATAAGGCCACCAACACCAATATGTAAATTTGTTCATAAGGCCACCAACACCAACATGACTCTCAGAGGATCATTCTTGAACACTTTGGGTCTTGATTCAATCACATCCTTTGATGAATATGATAAGTCCCATCCATCATATTTTTAGTCCAACTTGTGTGTATTTGATTTTCTAATATATGGGAAATGAAAATTTTCTCAATTAGTCTATGTAGGGAGTTTTAGATATGTTAAAAAAAAATTAAATTCTACCATGGCCTCGTATGAACACCCCCCAATTAGCTCTATCATATGCAGATAAAGAGAAGAGAGAATTTTATATTAACTCATCCCACCCACCCGAGGTACAAAATCATTCAAGATAACAGGACAAAAAACTCCATGAATTGTATTAGTTGTTAAGGCCCATTGTTTAATCAACCCACCCAATTTTATGTAGTTCTCAATAATTATCTAATATATTTCAGTGAAACTCAAATGATATACACACCATAACCAATTTTTTTTTATTAATTTTGATGAGAAGTATGTTCAAATTACAAGACATTACTCTACCTTTAATGTTGATAAAGCCAACATCATTACTAGCATTCCCCAAAAATAAATTTATTATAAACTCAATCGAATTTATGAAGGTTCCAAGATCTTATATACAAACCTTAACTAGGAACATAAAAACACAATCAAGGTGTGACCTCCTAATAAGGTCTTGATCATGGATGTTAATCACAACTTTTTTTCCTTTCCCATTTAGAGAACCATAAATACTTACTTCACAATGCACATTTGTTTGTATGTTGAACAAGCTCCAACAACAACATTTTAGTGCATCTTTGGTGAGATATTAATTGTATATACCATTGTGTTGTTGATGCTTGGTATATTGTGTATATTTGTCTGTTGATGCTTGGTATATTGTGTATATTTATCTGTTGATGCTTGGTATATTGTGTATATTTGTCACTCTCTAGATGGTACATGTAAAGGTATTTATTAGATAAATGCTTAGCTAGTGGGGGAAGACACGTCATTTAAAGAAACAAAAATTATTTGTGTTACATTGGAAAGTGATTTATTTGGGAAGACACGTCATTTAAAGAAACAAAAATCATTTGTGTTACATTGGAAAGTGATTTATTTCAATTCAATGTACAAATTATCTTAATAATACATTGGAAAGTGATTTATTTCAATTCAATGTACAAATTATCTTAATAATTCACTCAATGTACAAATTATCTTAATAATTCACTCAATGTACAATTAATCTTAATAATTCAATGTACAAATCATCTTAATAATTCACATGGTACAAATTTTACATATACTTTGAACATGACTCTCTTCCATCAAAACCTATAAATCTCAACCATTCACCTTATCTATAGGTGTCATGAACACCAACAAACAGGAATAAAGTTTCCTAACAAAAAGTAGAAGCTAACTTTAAGAAATGATTGGTGTGATTCATGAGATGAGATTCAATTTGTCAGTGTCTCCTTGTACAAAATTACTTGGTGAGACTTGGACGATGCCATGGCTCCATTAACATTTCTTTCTTTGTTAGATGTTGTGTTTACATTTGATGAAGGGTTCCATAGTTTCTACTCGATCTTATGACAATTTTCCTATATGCATATAATCAACTTCAAGGAACATTTTTACATGTGAGAGTGTGAAGAGCATTGAGTTTAGGGTTAAATTTGGATGAAATTATAAATTTATGGTGAAACATTCATAAGATGTTAATTTAGTTAAGTAGAACCATTAATATTTATTTAAACATTGTTTAAGAGTAGATCGTATCAGTAGAAGCACAAGAGAGAGAATGTGAATCCATAAACAAGAGAGGTAGTGCTTGCAAGCTAAAGAATCAATCACAATATCGATACAAAATGATGTTACAAATGAGGCACAAGTTTTATGTCAATACATCACTCATGAGGTGAGTTTTCTCCCTCCATCAAGGGGTTATGGACCCACATAAATGCTTAGGATGACCTTAATCACTCAAAGTAATGTAAAATAATGTTAGCTAGACACACTTATAAGGCATAACCTAGTGATACAGTTAATGAGGCTGCTTAGACATAAATGATCACATGTGAATATTACCATCATTCGAAGAATACCTTGGTGTGCATCATTCTACAATTTATAGGGAGAAAAATTGAATTATCTAGCTTGATCATGCTAGAACTATGGGATTTAAATTGATCATGATAGAAATAGTGTAACAAGACAAGTGCCATGGACAACAATAATAAGGAAATGCAAAAGCAATCTAAGAAGGGATTTTAAACTGAGTAAAAGTGCATGGTAAGGACCTAAAAATATGTGTGAGAGATAGAAGGCTTATGTTGTTGGGGTCCTACCCTAACCTCCCTACTTTAGGCTACCTGAGAATTAGTCAATTGATGTATGCCTCCATCCTCTTTGAATAAGGCCCATTAGATAGTAGTGGATAATTATTTAATGTAAAAGGGTCCACTTTATAAATCCCACTAGGTAGTTGGTACCCATTCATGATGGGACCACAAGTAGTTAAAGTTTTTCTATTGAGGATCTATTTAAATAGATAGGAGGTTATGGAATGTTTGGTCATGTGTTATTGTATTTGGATATTTGCTCGGTGAAAGGTCACCCCACCTTAAGAGGCAAGTGAACATTTCTTTCTTTCTTTTGATTATCATGATACAAGGATATGTTTTTGCATATTTTATCTTATTATCTCTTGTATTTGGCTTTCTACAATAATATGCTTTGTACACCTAGTTGTGTTTCAAGTTTAAGAGTTAAGGAACACTACAAGTGGTATCTGAGATCTTTCCTATGCCGACACACCTCCAAATTTTAGTAGATTTCTTTTCTAGGCTAGAGATGTGTTCTGACATCTAAATAACACAAATATTTGTCATTCAGTGAGTAACAAAACTGTAGTCATGGAAGAATACATGCAAAAAATACAAGCCATGTTACCCGGTTGGACACTCTTGTAACCTCTATTGGTACACCTTCGAGTAGTACTCCATCAAACACCACCTATATATGGAATTGTTCCACATACCCTCAAGTATATCAATAGGTAGTAGTGGATAATTATTTAATTTAAAAGGGTCCACTTTATAAAGCCCACTAGGTAGTTGGTACCCATTCATGATGGGACCACAAGTAGTTAAAGTTTTTCTATTGAGGATCTTTTTAAATAGATAAGAGGTTATGGAATGTTTGGTCATGTGTTATTGCCTTTGGAGATTTGCTCAATGAAAGGTCACCCCACCTTAAGAGGCAAGTGAACATTGCTTCCTTTCTTTTGATTATCATAATACAAGGGCATGTTTTTGCATATTTCATCTTATAGTCTCTTGTATTTGGTTTTATACAATAATATTCTTCATATACCTAGTTGTGTTTCAAGTTTATGATCTGGATTTTATGAGCAGAACGAAATGAATACAAATTATTATTATTCTTAACACAGAAACACAAGAAACAATAACTGAGATAGAGTAAAATTGGCTTCTATTCAATAAGGAAATATGTTGAAACTGTAAAATGCAGACTGAAACAAGATTGCTAGAATGGTGGTGGCTTATCTCCGAGAAGAGATGTGACGGTTGAGCTCATTCGCAAGAATATGGTTACAATGAGGATCTCCAAGAATTTTTACAATAAATAGGAATTCCAAAACCATAGACATCCAAAAACCTAACCCTAGGAGATGAGGTGCCAAAAGTCATGTGGGCCCCGTTGGGGTAAGTTAGTACATCAAATTCCTAGGGTCGTAACTTTTGCATACAATCTTCGTTTTAGGTGCGCGATAGCCTGTCGGAAAGGTATATCCGAGGAATACACATGTTTCCACCAGATTGTGACTTTGTCTACAATATAACTATGGTGAGCCCTGAAAATGGTGTTTAGGGCCTCAAAACAACCCCAGAAGTTCGAGACCCGAAAGCTAGAAAAAAATTGCCAAACTGAAAAATTGCCAAAATGAACCAGTTGGAATAGGTGGGAGGCCACTGACATCCATATGGATCAATCCTACCCCATTAGGAATCAATGGTCTCCATTGTGTTGAGTTCCCCTATCAGATGAGGAATTTTTTGTTGAATTTGGCCCTGGGTGAGCCACTTGCCCTGGTGCATAAGCTTCCCTACTTTGGCAACTTGATAAAGTTAGATCCTCTGCTGGCGAGTGACCTTGACCTATGTGTCCAAAATCTGATCATCGGATTCCTATTGCAAGCATTCAGGGTTGAGCTCTATTGGTGTCAATTGTTCTGTTATCTCTGAGGTGTCCAATAATGGTGGGAAATATGGTCGAAAGATATCTATGTTGAACATTGGGTGCAGACCAAGGAAAGGGGAAATGTTGAGATCAAAAGCATTGTCACCCACAACCTTGGCGATGGTGTAAGGTACATAACGGAGTGGGCAAAGCTTCCGATGGGGCCCTGTAAGGTGTTCTTTCTGCAAGTGCAACCAAACTTTATCTCCCACCTGAAACTTATGTGGCACCCTGTGTTGATCATGGCACTGCTTGTAATTGGAATTCGACTTCTATAAAATATCATGAATCTGTTGGCGGATGTGTTGGATTTGCTCAATGAGCTGGGTGGCTTTGTCAGCTTCAGTTGGAGCAGGTGATGAGTCAGTCACAGTAGCTGCAAGGGGTAGTGCGACATCCATGGGACCCAATGGTTGGAATCCCAACCCCACCTGAAAGGGGTTGTGGCCAGTCGAGCTATATAGTGCTCAATTGTAGCTATTCTGAACAAAAAAAAGACTCCCATCCCATTGCGGGGGTGCTTGGAATTGTACATGCGCAGGATATGAATGATCATTTGACTGACGACCTCAGTTTGGTCATCTTTCTAGGGGTGGAAGGCAATGGATTTGGTGAGCTTGGTGTCCAGCAGTGACCAGAGGCTCGACTAGAATGTGTTGAGGAACTGACTATCTTGATCTAAGACAATGGTTTGTGGGATTCCAAAATGTACCCATACTCGTTCAAACAAGATCTTGGCAGTGACCTCTGATGTGATGCTCTTCTTGTAGGCGGACATAATTGCCATCTTGGAAAAGCGATCAATAACCACAAAAACACAATCATTTCTCCTTTTGGTGGATGGAAGGCCCGACATGTAGTCCATTGAGATGGATTCCCATGGACTGTCAGGAGTAGGCAGAGGGGTGTACAGGCCCTATTTCTTAGTGGTCGGTTTAGCAATGGCATAGGTAATGCAAGACTTGATATACTTACTGACATCCTGTTGAAGTTTCGGCCAGTAGAAATATTGTTGCAACATCAACACTATCTTTTCGACTCCGAAGTGTCCTTCCACCCGACTATAGTGGGCTTCCCAAATCAGCTTCACTTGATGGAACATAGAGCTTTTCCAGATGGCACAACAGCCCGTCCTGAAGATGGAAATTAGTGACAACTGATTTTGTGCCCAACATTTGGTAGGTGATGGCAAAGTCAGGTTCTGTCTCATAGAGGTGGGGCCATCTGGAGGTCTCGTGGCCACAAGATTCTAGCACCATGGTGAGTGTCGCGACTGGAGGTCGGCTAAGTCAATCAGCGACTTAGTTGGTACTTCCTGTTTTATACTTGATGTTGAGGTGAAACTATTGCAAGTATGTGGAACACTTATGATGGTGGTCATTCTACAATTTACCTTGTGTTTGCATGAACTATAGCAGTTAATGATCTGTGTGGATGATTGTCTCCTTCCCAAGAATGTAATGCCTCCACTGGCGACAAGATTGCATAATGGAGTACATTTCTTTGTCATAAATAGGGTACTTAAAGACAACATATGATAGTGTCTCACTATGATAGGCCACGGGGTGGTCGTGTTGAGTGAGGATTGCACCCACAACATGGTCTGAAGAATCTATCTCGATCTCAAAGGGTTGTTGCAGGTCCGGTAATGAAAGTATCAGGGCTGAGCACAAGCGTTGCTTCAAATCATCGAACACTTGTTGTTGGGACATGCCTGACACAAATTTTTCCTTACCACCACCCCTGGTTACTTGGATGAGGACCCATGCAATATGGGAGAATCCCAACACAAACCTATGATAGAAATTGGCAAGGCCTAAGAAGCTCTGAAGCTCAGTGAGTGTTGTTGGGGCTGGCCAGTCATGAATGACCTAGATCTTGGCTAGATCCACATGCACACCATGCAGATCAACAATGTATCCTAGGTATTGGACCCTTTCCATGCCGAAGGAGCATTTTTCCAAGTTGGCATATAGCTTGTGTTGTCACAAGGTGTGTAGAACCTGTTGAATATGATGCAAGTGTTTCACCCAAGTCTTGTTGTAGATGAGGATGTCATCCAAATACACCACTACAAAAGCATTGGTGAAAGGTCGCATGATATCATCCACAATCCTCATGAAAGTTGTTGGATCATTTTTCAAACCAAAGGGCATGACCAGCCATTCAAAAAGACCTTATTTTCACTTGAAGGCGATCTTCCATACATCTGTATATTCTATTGGGACCTGGTGGTTGCTAGACTTCAGATCAATCTTACTGAAGTATTTGCCCCCCTTGACTTGATCAAGGAGATTGTCGATTTGGGGAATTAGGTATCGGTTCCTGACTGTGATTTTATTTAAGTCTCTGTAATCAATGCAGATTCGCCAGGTCCCATCTTTCTTCTGCACTAGTACGATTGGGCTCCCACAATGTGATGAGATGGGACAGATGTGCCTCTTATGGAGCAGTTCTTGGATCTGTCGCTTGATATCCTCATTCTCTAATAGAGAGTGGCAGTATACTAGCCCATTGGGTAGCGGTGCATCGAGGGTCAGATCAATGGGATGCTTAACCTGACAGTGCAGAGGTACCCTGATAGGCTAGGAGAAGATATCTTTGTATCCTTCCATGACCTTATCCACTTGCTTCTATTGTGTGGAGAGGTCGGTCGTGGAGGCCCTGGATGTGGCTACAATTTCCACTCGCTCTGAGAGCGAATCACGAAGAAGACAAACTTCTCGGTCTGAGAGATGACCTTTCTACATTGCTTGGCAGAGATCAAGGAAATAACACTAGGTGGGACTACCTCGGGTATCCTGTACAATTTTCTGTTCAAAGTAATAGTACGGGTGATCCGGATTATTTTCGGCACGAAATGAGAGCGGAGATATAATAAAGAAATGCACAGATCTATCGCAGATATTCAATAATATAACAGAAATGTATCAGAGATGCAACCATAAACACAGATATACAGTAATACACGATTTCTATTAATGAAATAAATGTACAGAGACTGTAAAAATACAGAGTGAAAGACTCGCTAGAATGGTGGCAGCTTATCTCTGAGAAGAGATGTGACGGCTACTCGCATTCGCAAGAAGATGGTTACAATGAGGCTCTGGAGGCCTTTTTACAATAATCGGGAATGCCAAAAGTCCTAGACATCCAAAAACCTAACCCTAGGAGATGAAACGCCAAAAGTCATGTGGGCCCCGTTTGGGTAAGTTGGTGCATCAACTTCCCGGGGTCGTAACTTTTGCATACGATCTCCGTTTTAGGTGTGTGATAGCTCGTTGGAAAGGTATCATCGAGGAGATTCATTTTGGGGGCTCAATTATGCCTTTGGCTATCATTGAGAACCTCGATCTTGAAAAAACTTCATTTAGGCCCTCAAAATGGCCCCGGAAGTGAAAACCTACTAAAAATAGTAAATTGCCAAAATGGCCAGAAAACTGTTTTGAGCCATTTGGAAAAGGTGGGTGGCCCCCAATATCCACCTGGATCAACGGGATACCCATTATATTTCTTTTCTCCCACCATGAGAGGTCGCTTGGGCGTGCAAGAGCTTTTTTCCTTAAGAGAAACAATCTCGAGACCCAATTATTTGTACCCCGACCTCGTCGGGGACATGCATTAAGAACGATAAGGAGCAGACTGCTCTGATACCACTGATCTAGATTTTATGAGAAGAATGAAATGAATAAAGATTATTTTTATTCTTAACACAAAAACACAAGAAACAATAACAAAGATACAATAAAAATGGCTTCTATTCAATAAGGAAATATGTTGAAACTGTAAAACGCAGACTAAAACAATCTTGCTAGAATGGTGGTGGATTATCTCTGAGAAGAGATGTGACAGTTGCGCTCATTCACAAGAATATGGTTACAATGAGGCTCTCCAATCCTTTTTACAATAAACAGGAATGCCAAAACCCTAGACATCCCAAAACCTAACCCTAGGAGATGAAGCGCCAAAAGTCATGTGGGCCCCGTTAGGGTAAGTTAGTACATCAACTTCCCGGGGTCGTAACTTTTACATATGATCTTCGTTTTAGGCGCAAGATATCCCTTTAGAAATTTCTATCCGAGGACTACACATGTGTCCATCAAATTGTCACTTAGTCCACATTTTGACTGTGGTGAGCCCTAAAAACATTGTTTAGGGCCTCAAAATGGCCTCGAAAGTTCAGGACCCGAAAACTAGAAAAACACTGCCAAGCTGAAAAAATGCCAAAATGAGCTAGTTGGAATAGGTGGGAGGCCATCAATATCCATCTGGATCAGTTTGAGAGTTAAGTAACACTACAAGTGGTATCTGATCTCTTTCATATGCCAACACACCTCCAGATTTTAGTAGATTTCTTTTCTAGGCCAGAGACGTGTTCTGACATCTAAATAACACAAAGATTTGTCATTTGGTGAGTAAAAAAACATCAGTCATGGAAGAATACATGAAACAAATACAATTCATGTCACCTGGTTGGACACCCTTGTAACCTTTATTGGTACCCCTTCGAGTAGTACTCCATCAAACACCGCCTATGTATGGAATTCTTCCACGCACCCTCAGGTATATTGAAATCCATTTAGGTGCACCTAAAACAATCCTTACATAAACCTACGAATATCTCGTTGCTATATTACACCAAGAAAAACACCTGGGGAGATCATTCTTGCATACCAAGGAATCGAGTAGTACGTCTAAGGGTATGGTCTATCCTCCTTATTTGGTGTCATGAAAGATTCAACTAAGTATTATTGTTGGAAACCATTTAGTGTATCATAGATATATAGCACTTGATACTCCTCTGTCATTAAGACCATACAAACCCTAACTTCTACTATCATCCAATGAAATTCCTACATTTTTGCATTCAGAGGGAATTTTGAAATTCTATAAGTGCAGTAATATTCACCAGGGAGTAATACTCCTACCAACGTAAAAATACAATAATAATAAAAATGTATAGGTTTTTTTGACACCATTGTGGGAGACTTATCTCAAAATATTCCTTGCATTGTGTTGATCACTTAGGTCCACCTCTTATTAAAGTAACCCTTTTTATGTGGACTCGACAATATAGTGATTCGTGGTATATCTAAAAAGACTACTTTCAAGCCACTGATCACAATGAGATAAGTGGGGAATAACACTTTAACAAAATCTTAGGTGGTCCCATGGTATATAATCTCAACATGGAAAACACAGATAACCAAAAAAATAACTCACCTACTAAGAACCAACCACTTGAAGCCGGGATTTATAGAATTGAGTCTTCACTCAAATATATGTCCACCATAATGAACAAACAAGGTAGGGTTTTGGAGGTGTTAGGTGCCTTCTTGGGTATCCATATATCAAATCTAGACATTGATCCAACTAAGGAGGAATCCCCAACAAATGAAGTGCATATCATTTACATGCTCTTTATGGATAACCCCCACCCACACTTCATGATCACAATTCATGGCACCACTTTCCAAAGGTAGACATGAACAAATTTGATGGTTCCAATCCCTTGGGGTTGGTTACCCAAATGGAACACTATTGATCTCTCCATGGAATTAATAATGACCTATATAAACTAAAAGTGAGGGTATTATATTTGGATTTACAATGTTAGCAGTGGTGGAAATGGTGTACGAAATCTTATAGTGGTTACATTGCTTGGACCCAATTTGTGTAGGTAATTTATGCTCATTTTGAACATGACACACACTATTTTGGATGATTGACAAAATTACACCACATAGGCACATTTAATGGCTATATTTCCACCATTGAGAAATTGGAAATCTACATAGAGAGCCTATCTTATTCATTTTAAAGAATCTTTCATCAATTGTCTCAAGGAGGCAATTAGAGAAAACATCATGATGCAACACCCAAAAACATGGTTTGAAGCTTATGAAATAACTAAAGAATTTGATATGGTAATTAACACCTAAACCAAGAGACATGTATTCACTACTCACACTATCCCCATTATGGAAACTACCCCCAACCCCTCCAATTCGCAACTAGTGAGAATACACAAGTTATCTTAGGAAGAGATGGAAAAACACCAATGCCTACACCTTTTCTATTGTTTTGATGAGCGATATTTCAAAGGGAACAAATGTAAACAACAAAAATGATTTCAAATGGATGTATCCCCACAAAAAACTCGGAAGACGAATCCACTAAAGACACTTTTGAACTAGATTTGGATGATTCCACCCCCCTACAGACAAGGAAAACACATTAGAATCTCCTTGTGAGGAACCCCAAATTTCTCTCCATGCCTTATCTAGTTTCTCAACACCCCAAATGATGAATTTTATTTGTGATTCTATTGATTGATAGTGGAAACACCCACAATTTTATTCATAAGAGAGTGGTCACATAAACACATTGTCATGTTTGTCCTATACCTAATTTTCAAATTATGATTAGTAATGGTGGTATGGTAAAATGTGGTGGCCTATGTGAAAATGTGAAAATCCAAATGGGTGAGTATCATCTTAAAAGTCATGTGTTTTCTATTGAAATGGGTGCTTGCAATGCAATCCTTGGGGAAGAACGGATATCACTTTAGGACTTGTTACCATGAATTTAAAGGATTTATGCATGATCTTCACTAAGGAAGGGCACAAACATACCCTCAAAGGGATTACATCTAGTTCCCTTGAAATTATCACCTCTCATTTCATGGAGAAGTTATTGAAGAGAGGCCACTGATGCATTATTATGTGGACACCCCAACACATCAAATTCACCTTGATTTGCAGTTGGTCTTCTCTAAAAATCAATAGGTATTTGAAATACCCCAAGTTTTTCACCTTCACGATGGGAGAATGACCATGGTGTTCCATTAATTCTCAGTAGTCTACCACCCAATATACATCCTTATGGGAACACATTTTTCAGAGAAGAATCAAATCAAAAAGATCATTCAGGAATTGTTGGAGGTTGGATTCATGCATCCCAGTACCAGTCCTTACTCATCATCGGTGGTCATGGTATTAAAGAAGGAATGTAATTTTCACATGAGTCCTAATTTTAGGGCTCTCAATAAGTTAACCATCAAAGACAAATTCCCCATCCCAATTATTGATGATCTCTTAGATGAACCTCATGGGGCCAATTTTTTCACCAACTTGACCTATGTTCTGGCTACCAATAAATACAGATGAAAGAGGAAAACATATTGAACAAAACCTTCTACACACATGAGGATGATTACAAATTTTTAGTGATTCCATTTGGCCTTTGCAATGCTCCATCCACCTTCCACAGCATCATGAATGAAATTTGTGACCCGTTTTACATAGTTTTTTTCTAGTATTCTTTTATGATATCTTGATCTACAATAAAAGATGGGATTCCTACATAGATAATGTCAATAAAACCTTGCAACTCCAGTGGGACCAACGACTATTCCTAAAATTATCCAAATGTTCATTCAGGTGCTTCATAGGTTGAATACTTAGGTCACATTATCATTGAGGATGGAGTACAAGGAGATCCTAAGAAAATTTTGGATATGAAAGAGTGACCCTGACCCAAGACATTGAATATATTGTGTGGGTTCTTAGGACTTACCATATATTACAAGAAGTTTGTGAAAAATTATGGGAAAAATGTGGCACCCTTAACATCACTGCTTAAAAACAATTCCTTTGTATGGAAAGAGGTAGCTGAGTAAGTCTTCTCAGCTTTAAACTATTCCATGTGCACTACTCTAGTATTGGGAATGCCACATTTTACTAAGAATTTTTGTAGAATGTAATGCCTCGAGTGGAGGTCTTGGCATGGTTTTGATGCAAGAAGGGTGCCCCTTAGCATTCAGTAGTAAGAAATTGTGTGACTTAATTTTGGGTAAATCCACATATGATAAAGAGATGATGGCCATCCATCATGCAAAGGAGACCTAGAATGCATATATGATAGGGATACATTTCCATATCAATACTAACCATATAGTCTAAAGCATTTTTTAAAGAAAATGTCATCATCACTAGAGAAGCATAAGTGGGTCACCAAGATGCTAGGGTATGATTACAAGATTACCTATAATAAGGGTAGAGAAAATGTGGTGGCTAATGATTTATCCAAGAAATCTTAGGAGGATGGATCCTTCTTTTCCTTATCTTTACCAGTTCCAGATTGGCTCAAGGAATCCTGTCAAGAATGGTTCACAAATGACACTATTGTTCAACTCATCCAAAGGCTTCAAGAAGATCCCAACCCTCCTAAAGGGTATACATAGAAACAAGATACATTGAGGTATAAAGGTCACATTGATTTGGTCAACAATTATACCTTAAAACAAAAGTTCTTAGATGAATTGCATTCATCATCTATATCGGGTCACTTTAGATTTCATAAAGCTTATGAAAGAACTAAGCACTTGTTGGAGATATGGCTATAGCAGAGATGACGCAGATGGTCAAGGTTGTCATTGATGGCAATCGATTGTTTCTGGAGCACGCACAAGTGATGGAACAGAAGAAGACTAACACGCACAAGGAATGCTGGAACACGACTGCTGGAACACG
>JASDQU010738036.1:124259-145664 GCA_032191745.1 Picea mariana | reverse complement strand
CATAGGTTGATATTCCCAATTGTCACTCTGACAGTTGTTTGTTGGTAAAGGTTAAAGGTCGACCATCTTGCATAAGGACTGATCCAATTCTTCTCCCGGAAGCATCACATTCCAGGACAAAGGTCTTTGTGAAGTTAGGAAGGGCCAAGACAGGAGTGGTGCACATAGATAACTTTAAGGCTTGAAAGGAATGATCGGTTGTTGGAGTCCAAATGAAATAATTCTTTTTAACGAGAGCAGTGAGAAGCATCACAATCTTTCCATAATTCTTAACAAACTTGCGATAATATCCTGTGAAACCCATAAAACCACGCAATATTTTGAGATTCTTAGGGAGAGGCCAATCATGCATAGTTTCAATATTCTTAGGATCCACCCTTACACCTGCCTTGCCAACAATATGACCCTAGTACTTGACTTCAGAGGCTCCAAAATCACATTTAAATTGTTTGAGGAAAAGTTGGTGCTGAGAGAGTAGATGACGAACTCGATCCACATGAGAAAAATGGGTTGTCCAGGTTTTACTATAGATGAGAATATCATCAAAGAAAACTAAGACAAAAGGACAGAGAAAAGGATGGAAGACATGATTCATGAGGTTTTGGAAAGTGGAGGGAGCATTGCACAAGTAAAAGGGCATGACCAGGAACTCATAGTGGCCCTCATGAGTTTGAAATGCAGTCTTAGGAATGTTTGACTCTTTCATACATATTTAATGGTAGCCATAACGAAGATCAATTTTAGTAAAGAACTGGGCACCACTTAATTCATCCAAGAGATCATCAATGACAGGAATGGGAAATTTGTCTTTGATGGTGAGTTTGTTGAGGGCGTGAAAGTTAGGACACATGCACCAAGAGACTTATTTATTAAGTACCATGACCATAGGAGAAGAATAGGGGCTAGTACTAGGACGGATAATGTCTACGGTGAGCAATTCTTGAACAACTTTCTCAATTTCATTTTTGGGGGAAAAGGGATGATGATAGGGATGAAAAATGGGATGAAGGATTTCGAGGAAGAGGAGAATGGAATGATCATGAACAACATGGGAAGGAGGAAGTCCTTAGGGATTGGAAAAAATATCTTGTTGTTTGGAGAGGATGGATTGGATGTCAGGAGGAACAAAGGGTGTCCCAATGGCATGAATGGAATGGATTTATGCAATCATGTCGGAATGACCTTTTTTGAGGAGATTTTCCATGCGATGGGAATTGATGATATTAGGGGAACTTGTTGTGATTCCTTGGAACATATATTGTTGGCCCTGTTGGTTGAATTGCATGGTTAATTCCTTAAAATACATGAGAATGGGGCCCAGAGTCTTTAATCATTCGACGCCTAGCACAATGTCACAACCACCCATGTTGATAGAAAACATATGAGCTTTCATGTGGTACTGATCAATTTGGAGATGCACATTTTCACAACACCACCCATATTTCATGGACCCACCATTGACAATCATGATTTGAAATTTGTTGACTACTCGGCTATAACAATTAGTTTCTCGGGCAATGCAGCGATGGATAAAATTATGGTTATTTCCACTATCAACTAGGATGATGTCCTTCCGATGCTTAGTGTAGCCAATGAGCTTGAGGGTTTGGGGAACATAGAATCCATTGAGAGCATTCAGGGAAATGACCGGTTCAACTTCTAGGGGGTTTGAGGGTGGATTCAAGTTAGTGGGTTCAGGTGACTTGACCAGAGGGGAAGCCTCGACCTCTTCTTCAGAAACATCCTTAGATATGGCCATATTTTTTTTTTTTTCCTTACACTTATGCCCAGGAAAATATTTTTCATCTCAATTATAATAAAGGCCCTTGAGTTGGTGTTCATCCATTTCTTCCCGGGTCAATTTCTGGATCTTTAGTGGAGTGGAAGGAGTGGGAGTGATTGGTTTAGGGTGAGGAATAAAGGAGGGTTTTCTGGTTTGAGAAGAGACAACTTGTTGTGATTCTTTATCTCTTTTACTATCTTCCACCCAACTCTGGGGGCAATCCATGAGGACGTGCGCATGAATCTCATCCTTGAGGCCACTGATAACGCATTCTTGGAAAATAGCATCAGACATGCCCTCCATGTGCAAATCCAATCGCTCAAAAGAAGCCATAAAGTCTTCCACTGTGCTAGATTGTTTCAACTTTTTCAAACAGCCTAAATGGTGAGTGTCAATGTCAAAGTGTTCATAAAGCTATGCAACAAATTGTGTCCAAGCCACATACCCTTGGTGGGCATTTTTTTCTCCATTTCCACGATTACCAATGTTCTTGATCTAGATGGAGAACACCATACTGGAGTTTTTCCAACTCATACGTAATGTCATACAAAGAGAAAGAGTGTTCCATTTGAAGAATATTGCAATGGTGAAAGGCCCAAATTATTAACAGGAAAAAATGTGTAGTAATTTCACAACCAGAATGCAGGAGGTAAAGTTGCACGATAATAGATCTTGTCTTTTTTGTTTCTATGTCCATCCTTTGGGTTAGGGTACTCAAGTTTTCTACAAACAAGGGTTTTCCTTGTGTTATATCTCTCTGATATATGTGTGGGGTCCAGTAGTAGTACTCGACCCAATATCTCATGGAACCAACTAAGGACACTAGACTGTTCCCTTAGCCATACTACTAGATTACCAAGGTACTAGAGAGTATCTTCCCAAGTGTTTTTCTCGATGGCACTATAATAGTTAGGTGGAAAATTGATTTATCTACTGATGGATTCAGGATATCTAGGTTGATCTATATATAGGTGTTGTCTGATGTGCTACCACTTGAAGGGGTACCAACAAGGGTTACAAGGGTGGCCAACAATGTGCACTTAAGTACCACTTGTAGTTCATGTGTGTATGCTTCCCTGACTGTGGATTTATTCATTAAATGATGGATCTTTGTAGCTTTAAGACGTTGGAATACGTCTCTACCCTGAAAAACAATAACCCTCGATTTTCTATCAAGGAAAGTGCTCTGATACCACTTGTAAGGTACCATATCTATTATGATAGATGAAAACAAAAATATTGCAGAGAATAACAACAGAACAACACAATAGATGAAACCAAAACACCAAAATAATACCTTTATTTATAGGAAACAATGTTCACTTGCCTCTTCAAGGGGGAAACCTCCAACAAAGCAGTGCTCTATTAAAATATTTCTCAAGACAAAACTTATCATACCCTCAACTCTTATTTATACTAAATCTATCTACCAAAAGAACAATCCAGATGAAGATCTTCTAGAAGTGGAAGCTTCTATTATGTCTTCTTACATTTCACTTATCCTTCCTTATTACTAGGCCTTATTAATATTGGTCTTTATTACATGGAAACTATATTATTCTACCTATGTGAGGGGTAAGGGAGGTTAGGTCCCTAACACATGTTGTGTTGGAAAATTGATTGTCATTGATGTCAATGTTAGAGGAAGTCTAGAATCCTCTAGAAGTATTGCATATAATTGAAGAAGTCTCCAAAGTGGTCCCCTTATGGCATAGCTTCAAGCATGGGACTCATGGGAATATGCCTTGAAGAAGTCTACAAGAAACCCATAGGTGTAGTCATAAGGCCCAAAGTTGACTAAGGAAAATAAGGTCTTCGTCCTGTTTTTTCCAATGGTAGGTGAAACATCACGTAGTTCCTCACGGTCAAGAAGTTATGAGGTCATGAAGTCGGAAGCCCCAAAGATGGGTTAAGAAGCCCCTAATCGGTTGCAAGTCATTAATGAAAGGGTAAAGTGGTTGTAACAAGAAAGTTCAAGAAGACGTAAAGTTGAGGAAAGAGGTTACTTAGAAAACGTATATATGCACCTCAAGAAGTCACTCATAAGAACAATCACACACAAGTTCATTTGAATATCTTATATGTAAGAAAGTGGTATTTTGGCGAGTTTAAGATAGTGAAATCTGAGGCAGTGAAAGATTGAGAAGTGAGGGAGTATCGAGATTGCAAAGAAGAGTGGGTTTTCTTAACAAAACCCTAGTTTGGTTGACCCTCTTGGGTCAGACAACTAGTGTCTCGCGAGGCACCCCTGCAGGTTGTATAAGGATTGTCATGCAAGGCCCCGCTAGACAACAGGTCTTAGTCCCACAAGGCTAAGATAAATTTGGGAAAGGATACTTGTATCAAGTTGCAACAAGGTTTGATGGTACAACAAAGTTTCTACAAGATCTGAATTGGTATGTATCAGTTGTTTCTTCATGAGTAAAGGTATGTCATTTATGTGCTTTGTTGAGGCTGGTATCATGGATGGTGTGGCACATGCTTAAGGCATGGCTTGGAGGCCCTTTTTGGTATATGGTTGCATGTGGGTGAGGTCCATGTTTTATTGTTATTGATACATGATTGAGACATATCCTTAGTACTTAGTTCATGGATGTTATGGTTCTTTGTTAGAGGCACATCTTTGTGATATTGGCATATATACTTGGTATATCATCTTAATGGATATGGTGCATACTTGAGGCACATTGTTGAGACATTGGCACATCTTGGATACATGGCATATGGTATGGTACAGATTCTAATACATGGTTGTTTCATGGTATAGTACATGTTGATGTACATGGTTGCACATGGTTTGGTGATGGTTTTGGTATCTATGTGAGTGGATCTAGCTACAGTTGGTTGATGATGGTATATCAGTTATAGAGATAGTGACATGGACAGTGACAGGTTGAATGATCCATTGATCATCAATTATAGGTTGATGTGGCAGTGACAATGGGGATGATTTTAAGGATGGAAATTTATATTAAAATGTAGAAACGTGGACTAATCTTACTAGTCCTTAATATGCAAAATGTAAAATGTTTGGCGATAATTTTGTAAAAATATTCAAATTTCTAAGGATTTTGTATACTTTCTATAAACTTTTGGTGTTTTTTAAGGTAAAATAATTTTATTCTATGGAATTTGGGTGAATCGTTTTTAGAAAAAATGGAAACTGGCGAATTGTTTTTTGGGAAAAACCATGGAAAATTAGCCCATTTGGGAAATTTAGCCCCTAAATTCATCTATAAGTGACAGTGACAGTGACAATGACAGGTTGATGTGTCAATGACAATGGTAGTTACAGGTTGATCAGTGGTAGTGACAGTGAATCTACACTTATATTTTAGGGCGACGGGATGGGGAAAGGAATGAGGGTCGTAGCCTCCTTCCGGTTGGTTCCAGAGAACTCAGGGAGTTGGTGCTTCCTTCAGGTTGGTTCCTGCAAATCAGTGGGTCGTCACCTCCTTTCGGTCGGTGCCGAATTTGGTTCTTCCATAAGGTTGGTGCCTGTAAATCAGGGGGTTGGTGCCTCCTTCCATTTGGTGCTGGATAATTTGGAAGTTGGTTATTCCTATGAATGTAATCTTTGATATATAATAAAGAATTTTGTGGTTTTATCCCATTTGGGTTTCCACGTAAATTTCGGTGTACTGTGTATATGTGGTCACTTGTTATGATTTGTTGATTGATATTGCTCATGATATATTGATGATATATTACTGATAAAGTTAATGATTACATGTTTTGATTAAAACTGGTAAAATATTGCATAATACTTATTCACCCCCCCTCTCAGTGTTCCAACAATTGGTATCAGAGTAGGTCCTTCAAGAAAATAGTATAAGAATTGGAAGGTGGATCATGGAGTACGCTAATAATGGAGTACCACAGTTTGATGGACAAAAATATGCCTTCTAGAGAAGAATAATGAAAATATATATACAAGCATAGGGGTTTGATGTTTGGCAAGCAGTAGTAGATGGATATACAACACCTTCCACTCCTCCAACATATAGAGATGGAAAGAAAATCAATGAAAATAAATCATGGGCCACAAATGCGATCTTGAATGGTTTAGAGCACCCAGTATATGTGAAGGTTATGCACTATGATTCTGCAAAGGATATTTGGGACAAACTTCAAAACATATATGAAGGAGATGCTAAAATAAAATGTTCCAAGCTTTAAACCTACAGAGCCAAGTTTGAGAAATTGAGGATGAAGGAAGACAAAGATATTGCAACTTACTTCCTACGAGTTGATGAAATAGTAAATGTCATTAAATGATTGGGAGAATAAATTAAAGAACCAATTATTGTTTATAATATACTAAGGTCTCTTCCAATGAGATTTAATACTATTATCTCATCCCTATAAGAAAGAGCAGATCTTGGTACGATAAGCATGGATGAGGAACATGGAATATTCATAGCCTATGAGATGAGAACAGAACAAGATAATCCTCCTAGGAAGGAAGCAACATTCAAGGCATCCAAAAAGAAAAAGAATAACAAACAAGAGACAAAGCAAAAGTTGAAATCAGACTTTAGCTACAACAATGATTCTGATGAAGATGAAGAAATGGCCAACTTCGTAAGGAAGTTAAAGAAAGGAACTGGCAAGTACAAAGATAAGTTTCCTTTTAAGAGTTTTAATTGTGTTGAAATTGGTCATATTGATGATAAATTTCCAAATGCTAAAAACAAAGAGAATGGTGAAGAAGAAGCTCCTAAGAAAGAAAAGAAATATCAAAAGAGAGACAAGAGAAAAAACAAGAATAATATTTTCAAGAAACGTCTCTACCCAAAGGAGGATAGTGTTGATTAAGGTTGGTTGTCATTGATGTCAACCCTTGAAGAAAGCCTGGTAGCACAAAGGTTTGGGTAATGGACCTTAGTTTGTTTGATGTAAAGATGACTCATTATTTTCTTGTCATGGTTGATAAGAAGTACAAATGGATGAACTCCAAAGTGGTCCCCTTATGGTGAAAGCCTTCACGGGAAGACGCTTTGTGGATTGAGTTATCCTAGAAGTATGGTTAGAGAACCCATGCTTAATTATGGAATAATGAGATGAAGGCCAGCAAGTTTGTCAATGAAACTATCCTAGATTGATAGTTCTTGTCATTTCATTTCTGGTGGTATGTGTAACGTCACATAACTCCTCACGGTTGGAGAGTTATGGCCATATGAAGTTGAAGAACCCTCATGAGTCATATAGAAGCCCCCAAAAGTCAAGTGTTTGCAAAAGAAATTATTTAAATAATAAAGTAAATGGAGAACTCCCTAAAATAAGGAAAGTGTGATGCTACATGAAATTATAAATAAGAGGCAAGGCTCTCTCATTTAATCACACTTGAATATCATTGAATATCTATTTTTTTGAAAGGTTATTTGGGTAGGTATTATTGATAGAGAAAAATTGCAGCAGGAAAAGTGCGGCAAGAAAAGTGTGGAAGGAAAATCGCGGCAGAAAAAGTGCAACAAAAAAATTGCGGTAGGAAAATCATGGCAGAAAAAGTGCAACAGAAAACTCACGGTAAAAAAATCACGACATCAACATGGTTGGGGTCTATTTATGAGAGATATAGCACATCTTGTTTGAGGTATGTTTTGTGAGCTAGGGTTTAGCTCTTGAGATGGTATTGGATGTTCGGTATTGCTGCATATATCAAATTTGTTGAGGGATACAGTTGGTATTTTGTTGTTGGTATTTGGCATATGGGTATTGGTCTTTTGGTTGTGATGTGTTGCTGAAGTTGTTTGTTTAGCTTGAAGCTACATAACAATGAAGTTGTGGAACATGGTTTGATGTAAGGGTTTATGGTATTTGGTTTATGGATAGAGTGATGAATTGTTAGATAAATTTTGATAGTTATATTGGTGTATGTCTTTAGTATATGGTTGAGGTACATGTTGGGTACATGGTTGAGACAAGTAGTTGATGAGTTGGCACATACATGACGTGTATAGTTGATGAGTTGGCATATACATGAGGTGTATAGTTGATGAGTTGGCACATACATGAGGTGTATAGTTGATGATGTTGGTACATCTTGATGAGTCAAGGTTGATGCATGGTACATGTTGGTTCATGTTATTGGTACAGGTTGTTTGGTGCAGGTTGATTGGTACATGTTATAGGTTATTGGTACAGGTTGATAGTGGTAGTGGTTGATTCAATGACAGTGACAGGTTGTCTACATTTGGCATTTATATTTCAAGGAGGTTGGACGGGGCAAGGATAGGTGGTTGTATCCACTTTTTGGTTGTAGCCGGAGAACTTAGGGGGTTGTAGCCTCCTTCTGGTTGTAGCTAAAGAATTGGGAAGTTGGAGCTTCCCTCAAGTTGTATTCTGAGAAACTAGGGAGTTGGAGCCTCCTTCAAGTTGTTGCTGGAAAACAAAGGAAGTTGGTGCTTCTAATGAATTTAATTATTCAAGACATATAAGAAAAATCATTATGTGGTTTTCTCCCTCTTTGGGTTTCCACGTAAAAAAACTAGTGTACTGTGTATGTGTGTGATTACTCATTTTTTCATTGTTTATTTACTCTGTAACTATTGGATGATAATTCTACATTGATATAACACTTGAATTTTTGGAGAAAAATTATTATTATTGCTCTATTACTGATTCACCCCCCCTCTCAGTAATCCAACAATTGGTATCAGAGTGGGTTCCTTTAGAAATCAGTTTAGCCACTGAAAGGAAGATCATGGAGAGAAACAACTTGTATAAAAATAGAATACCACAGTTTGATGGACAGAAGTATGCATTTTGGAGCATAAGGATGAAAACATATATACAGGCACAGGGATTTGAAATTTGGCAATCAATTGTAGATGGATACACAATACCAATAGTTCCACCAACAAATGACAAAGCAGTGAAACTTGGTCAGAATAATTCCAAAGCCACAAATGCACTTCTAAATAGTCTTAGTGAAACGATATTCACCAAAGTTGCACATTGTAAATCCGCTAAAGATATTTGGGACAAACTTCAAAATATTTATGAAGGAGATTCAAAATTCAAAGCAACAAAGCTTCAAACTTACAAAGGTCAGTTCGAACAACTTAAGATGAAGGAAGATGAGAATATTGTAGATTACTTTTTACGAGTTGATGAAACAGTAAATGCAATCATAGGATTGGGAGAATAAATCGAAGAATCTGTAATTGTTCAAAAGGTACTAAGATCTCTTCCTATGAGATTTGACCCTAAGATATCAACACTAGAAGAAAGAGTAGATCTGAACTCAATAAGCATGGATGAATTACATGGAATCTTCACAACCTATGAAATGAGAACTGAATAAGAAAATACAGATATAAAAGAAGCAGCCTTCAAAGCATCCAAAAAGTCAAAGAAAAAAGAAAAATAACTTAGCAACAACAGTGACATCTCAGAAGATGATGAAGAAGTGGCCAAATTTGTCAAAATATTGAACAAGGGAACCAACGACAGGTATAGAGGTAAGATTCCTTTGATTTGTTTTAATTTTGATGGTATTGGTCATTTTGCTAACAAATGTCCTCATAATAAAAAGAGAAATAATGAAGGTTACTCAAATAGCGAACAAACATATAAAGGAAAAATAACCACAAAGAAAGTTTTCAAGAAAAGCTTATGCACCAAAGAATACATCTCATCATCAGATGAAGATGAAGTCAGGGACAGTGAGACAGAAAGAGTTCTATTCATGGCAGTAGAAGACTCTGATAAATAATACTCCGAAGAAGAATATGAAGAAGCCGAAGAAGAATATGAAGAGGCAAAAGTTGACTACCGAGAAGAATTGATGTGTTCCATAGAAGTTATCAGAAGAGAAAAGAAGAAAAACAAGAAACTACAAGCGGAACTAGACAAGAAAGAAGACACTCAAGAACTAGAATAAATGATCACAAATTTGAAGGTTCAAATAGAAGAAGATAAAAGAATTGAGGAAACACTCAAAGAACGGCTAGAAGAAAAAGGCAGGATCATTGGAAATTTGGAAGCAGAGATCACATTAAGAAAGGATCTTCAAAAGAAAAAATGCAGAACAACTCAAAAGTTTTGGATGAAACTATCAGCAGTCAAAAACCTCATCATGACAAGTCCGGACTTGGATACAATCAGACAGAAAAGGGATCAAGCTCCAAAACAACTGAGCAAGAAACATATCCAAAAAGCTATGCAGAAACAATCAAAAGGGATAGGAAGATCTACAAGGAAGATTACAGGGACACTCCTCCATCGAGAAGATTCATATTTCAAAATCACCAACCGACAGATAGGCCTCAGGAAGAAGAAGAATTCATAAGAGTACCTCCTTTCAGAAGATCTTCAACTCTCAGGTATCAAACTATATTTTTTGGTTTATGTTATGCATGTAATAATTTTGGACATAAAGTTGTGAATTGCAGAGCTAACAACATGAACATAAACAACTTTGAAATTCATACACAAAAGAGTTATCTAAGAAGGCCTAGTGAAACACAGAGAAGAAGTTACAACATGTTTGAATCCTTGAGCATTGAAGTGGAATGTTACAAATGTAACAACATTGGACACATGGCGAAACATTGTAGAATAACAATCCCTCCTAGAGAACTACAATAGAATAACAACAGTCATAGACAGAAACCTCAGAAAAGGACATGGATAAGAAAGCAGAATCAGTATAACAATGAATAATGCACACTTGCTCTACAAGCTAAGCAGAAGAAATGTGGTTGGTATGTTGACAGTGGTTGTTCAAAACACATGACAAGTGATAGAGATAGGTTTCTTACTTTAAGAAAGGAAAGAGATGGATCAGTCTCCTTTGGAAATGATGTTCAGCTAAAATCATTGGAACACGAACAGTCAGAATTGGGAACAAGAATAAAAAGATAGAAAATATTCTACTAGTAGAAGATATGAAACATAATCTTCTAAGTGTGAGTCAAATGTGTGACTAAGGTCATAAAGTTACTTTCGATTCACAAAAGTGAGAGATAAGAAAATAAGGTTCAGGAAAATTGATTGCTAGAGCTGCGAGAACTTCAAGCAACATATATGTGTTAAGTGAAATTGGAAATGAAAAGTGTTGTCTAGGAAAGGAAGATGAAAGTTGGATATAGCACAGAAGAATGGGTCACATACATTTTGATAACCTTGTCAAAGTCAGCAAAATAGAAGCAGACAAAGAAATTCCCCAAATCATGAAACCAACCAACACTTTATGCAAGCATTGTTAACAAGAAAAGCAAACAAAGACGAAATTCAAATCAAAGGAATATTCAACGACAAGACCATTGGAAATTGTGCATATTGATCTAGTTGGACCAACTACAACAAAGGGTTTAAAAGGTGAGAAATACTTTATGTTATTAGTTGATGATTATACAAGAATGACTGCAGTTTGCTTTCTCAAGAATAAGTCAGAATCTTTTGAAACTTCAAGATCTACAAGGAAATGGTTGAAAATGAAATGGATTCAAAAATCAAATTCTTGAGATCTAATAATGGAGGAGAGTTCACTTCAAAGGAATTTGTGGACTACTACAGAATTCATGGAATAAAAAGGCAATTCTTCATTGCTAGGAAACCTCAACAGAATGGAGTTGTTGAAAGAAAGAACATGACAGTACAGGAAATGGCTCGAACAATGCTAATGGATTCCAAATTGACAACTATTTTTTGGACACGGGCAGTGCATATGGTAGTTCACATTCAAAATAGAGTAATGCTCAGAAACAACACTGACAAAACTCTCTACAAGCTATGGAAAGGAAGACCAGCAAATGTGAAGCACTTCAGAATTTTTGGGAGCAAATGCTACATCAAAAGAGAAGATGGCAGAATGGGAAAGTTTGACTCTCATGTGGACAAATGAGTACTTGTTGGTTACTCAAGTACAAGGAAAGCATACAAGTGTTACAACCTGAGATTGAAAAAAATTTGGAAAGCATCAACGTAACAATTGATGAGACAGGTAGACAAGAATTAAAGGAAGAAGAAAATGAATCAATGGAACAGCTTTACGAAGAAGAAGTAGAAGATGAAAGGGAAGTAGAAGGGGAAGATGAAGAAGATCTGACATAAGAAAAAAAGAAAGTTCAGCAAGTGCCTCCAAAGACACCTAGCAGACGAGTACAGAAGAATCATCCTTCAGATCATATTATCAGAAACAAAAATGCAGGAGTTGAGACTAGAGGAAGAATCGATTCACCAAAACAAACACACCTAACACTCTCATCTATGATTGAACCAACATGTTTTGAAGAGGCCAACAAGGATGAATTTTGGAATAAGGCCATGGATGAAGAATTGGATCAAATAGAGAAAAATGATACTTGGGTATTGGTTCCAAGACCAAAGGATAAGAACGTGATCGACACAAAGTGGGTATACAGGAATAAATTGAATGAAGATGAACAAGTTACAAGGAACAAAGATAGATTGGTATGTAAAGGATATGTACAGGTTGAAGGAATCGACTTTAAAGAGACATTTGCCCCAATTTCTAGAATGGAAGCAATCCAATTGCTTTTATCTTATGCATGCTCCAAAAATATTAAAGTGTATCAGATGGATGTAAAATCATCTTTTTTGAATGGGGAACATGAAGAAGAAGTCTACATTGAACAACCAAAAGGATTTCATTTATCAGAGAACGTAGATTATGTGTGTAAATAAAAGAAGGCCTTGTATTGTCTAAAACAGGCTCCTAGAGCATGGTACTCTAGACTGGATAAATATCTACAAYAGGAAGGGTTCAGAAAAGGAAGTGCAGACAACAACCTCTACATCAAGGTAAGTCTGTATAATAAATTATTAATTGAAGTTTATGTTGATGGTATTATTTTTGGTAGTGATGATGACAGGTTAAGCCAGAAATTTGCAAAGGATATGTAGAATGAATTTGAAATGTCATTACTTGGAGAACTATCCTTCTTTTTGGGACTATAGATACGTCAAAGCCACCAAGGAATTTTTATTTCTCAAACCAAGTATATCAGAGAAATGCTAAAGAGGTTCAGAATGGAAGATTGCAAACCAGTTATCACTCTCATGCAAACCAGTTGCAAGTTAAGCAAAGATGATGATTCAAAGTCTACAGATCAGAGGCAATACAAGTCAATGATTGGTAGCCTACTATATGTGACAGCATCCAGACCATATGTAATGCAGGCAGTTGGACAAGTGGCACGATTTCAAGAAGAACCAAAGGAATCACATGTATTAGCAGTGAAGAGGATTTTCATATATCTCAAAGGAACAAAAGAGTTTGGATTATGGTATCCAAAAGGAAAGGATCTATCACTTATTGCCTACACAGATGCAGATTGGTCAGGTTGTATTGATGACCGACGAAGCACTAGTGAAGAAACGTTCTACTTTAGTGAGTTTTTAGTATCATGGCTAAGAAAAAAACAATCATCAATATCTTTATCTACAGTTGAGGCAGAGTATATTGCAGCAACAACATGTTGTACACAGTTTCTTTGGATGAAACAAACTCTGACAGATATACAGGTTGAGTATGATGAGCCCATTCCAATCTATTGTGATAATACAAGCGTCATTAGTATCTCAAAGAAATCGGTGATGCACTCCAAGACAAAGCACATTCCAATCAAGTATCACTTTCTATGAGAATAGGTTGCAGAAAAGAACATCAGAGTTGAGTATGTGGGCACAAAAGAACAAGTGGAAGACATCTTTACAAAACCACTTCCACGGGAAGCCTTTGAGTATCTTCGCTAGAGACTTGGAGTTATTTTTACTCCAAAATGAATGCTTTTGAATGCTTATCTTATATGTCTTAGATGTACATGAGGAAGCACCATAAAGAGGATAGTTCAGTCAGGGGGAGCAACCCCAGATGGAAAGATACCTTTGCCATTGATGACAAAGGGGGAGAGATTTATCAGATGCAAAGGACAGAAGCATGGTTCCAGGGGGAGAAATGGTCATAGATATGTAGAGGACAGAGGCATGGTTCTAGGGGGAGCATGAGTGATATGATTTTAGTATTGCACCAGAGTGTTTCCATCAATGCCAAAGGGGGATATTGTTGATTAAGGTTGGTTTTCATTGATGTCAACCCTTGAAAAAAGCCCGGTAGCACAAAGGTTTGGGTAATGGACCCAAGTTTGTTTGATGTAAAGATGACTCATTATTGTCTTGTCATGTTTGATAATAAGTACAAATGGATGAAATCCAAAGTGGTCCTCTTATGGTGAAAGCCCTCACGAGAAGATGCTTTGTGGATTGAGTTATCCTAGAAGTATGGTTAGAGAACCAATGCTTAATTATGGAATAATGAGATGAAGGCCAGTGAGTTTTTCAGTGACACTATCCTATATGGATAGTGCATGTCATGTCATTTTCGATGGTATGTGGAACGTCACATAACTCCTCATGGTTGGAGAGTTATGGTCATATGAAGTCGAAGAACCCTCATGAGTCATATAGAAGCCCCCAAAAGTCAAGTGTTTGCAAAAGAAATTATTTAAATAATAAATTAAATGGAGAACTCCCAAAAATAAGGAAAGTGTGATGCTACATGAAAGTATAAATAAGAAGCAAAGCTCTCTCATTTAATCACACTTGAATATAATTGAATATCTATTTTTGTAAAAGGTTATTTGGGTAGGTATTATTGATAGAGAAAAATTTCAGCAAGAAAAGTGCGGTAGGAAAAGGGGGGCAGGAAAACTGCGGCAAGAAAAGTTCGGTAGAAAAAGTGCAACAGAAAAAGTGTGGCAAAAAAAGTGCGACAGAAAAATCGCGGCAGAAAAAGTGAGGCAGAAAAATCGCGGCAGAAATAGTGCAGCAAAAAAATCGCGGCAGCAACATGGTTGGGGTCTATTTATGAGAAATATGGCACATCTTGTTTGAGGTATGTTTTGTGAGCTAGGGTTTAGCTCTTGAGATGGGATTGGATGTTCAATATTGCTGCATATATCAGATTTGTTGAGGGATACAATTGGTATTTTGTTGTTGGTATTTGGCATATGGGTATTGGTCTTTTGTTTGTGATGTGTTGTTGAAGTTGTTGGTTTAGCTTGAGGCTACATAACAGTGAGGTTGTGGAACATGGTTTGATGTAAGGGTTTATGGCATTTGGTTTATGGATAGAGTGATGAATTGTTAGATAAATTTTGATGGTTATATTGGTGTATGTCTTTGGTATATGGTTGAGGTACATGTTGNGTTTGTGATGTGTTGTTGAAGTTGTTGGTTTAGCTTGAGGCTACATAACAGTGAGGTTGTGGAACATGGTTTGATGTAAGTGTTTATGGCATTTGGTTTATGGATAGAGTGATGAATTGTTAGATAAATTTTGATGGTTATATTGGTGTATGTCTTTGGTATATGGTTGAGGTACATGTTGGGTACATGGTTGAGACAAGTAGTTGATGAGTTGGCACATACATGAGGCATATAGTTGATGAGTTCGCATATACATGAGGTGTATAGTTGATGAGTTGGCACATACATGAGGTGTATAGTTGATGATGTTGGTACATCTTGATGACTCAAGGTTAATGCATGGTTGATGCATGGTACATGTTGGTTCATGTTATTGGTACAGGTTGTTTGGTGCAGGTTGATTGGTACATGTTGTTACAGGTTATTGGTACAGGATGATAGTGACAGGTTGACAGTGGTAGTGATTGATTCAGTGATGGTGACAAGTTTTCTACATTTGGCATTTATATTTCATGGTGGTTGGACGAGGCAAGGATAGGTGGTTGTAGCCACCTTTCAGTTGCAGCCGGAGAACTTAGGGGGTTGTAGCCTCCTTCTGGTTGTAGCCAGAAAATTGGGAATTTGGAGCTTCCCTCAAGTTGTAGCCTAAGAAACTAGGGGGTTGGAGCCTCCTTCCAGTTGCAGTTGGAAAACAAAGGAAGTTGGTGCTTCCAATGAATGTAATTCTTCAAGACATATAAGAAAAAGCATTATGTGCTTTTCTCCCACTTTGGGTTTCCACGTAAAAACACTGGTGTACTGTGTATGTGTGTGATTTCGCATTTGTTCATTGTTTATTTACTCTGTAACTATTGGATGATAATGCTACATTGATATAACACTTGAATTTTTGGAGAAAAATGATTATTATTTCTCTATTACTGATTCACCCCCCTCTCAGTAATCCAACAGATAGTTCGTCATCATATGAGGATGATGATAGTGATAGTGACTCAAAAATATATACTCTTTATGGCTTATGAAAATCATGAAGAGTATTATGAAGAAGAAAGTGAGGTATATCTTGAAGAAGAGCTAATTATCTCTTTAAGCAAATTAAAGAAAGAGAGGAAGACAAATAAATCACTCAAGGAAGAACTACTCAAGCTAAAAGAAAAATCTCAAAGTTCTAACTCTGAAGAAGATCATCAAATGATTTTGAAACTAAAATTCCAAGTTGAAGAAGCCAGAAGGATTGAAGAAATACTCAGAATCCAGCTTGAAGTAAAGGAAAAAGAGAAGGAAATCTTAGAAACAAAAATAGTTTCTCTAAGGAAATTCAAAAAAGAGATATGCAATAGAACAACAAAAAAATATTGGATGAAGTCATCAGTGCTCAAAGGTCATATCATGATAGGTCTATACTGGGATACAACCAAACACATACAAAGAAGGGTTCGAGCTCTATGACTATAGAAGAGGAAGAAGAACAAAGGACTTATGCATAAGTCACTAGAGGATTCACCAGGAAGGAACTATGCAAGCCATCTCATGAGAATGATCGGGAAGAAAATTACAAAAGGATGGCACCATCTAAAACACCAAGATGTTAGAATCAATAGTCACCCATGGAAAGAAATCAAGAAGAAAACTATAGAGGAGCAACACCAGTCAGAAGATCTCCCAGGTATCAAACCATCTTTCTTGGTTCATGTTATTCTTATAATAATTTTGGGCACAAAGCTATAAATTGAAAATCTTATGCTAAGAACATAAGCAACTATGAACGTCATCCTAGAATCAATCATCTCAAAAAGCCTCATGAAGCATACAAAAAAAAAATATAATAGTTTTGGTTCACTAAATGATGAAGTAGAATGTTATAAATGCAACAATGTTGGACATATGGCCAAGGATTGCAGATCAACAATTCTTCTAAAGGAACCAAAGTAGGAATTCAACAATCATCAAAAGGGACCATTAAGAATTTGGATAAGGAAGCAGGATAAACTAAATGTTGAAGAATGTCCCCTTTCACTACAGACACAAAGCAGAAGAATTGATTGCTATGTTGACAATGGTTGTTCAAAACATATGGCAGGTGACAAGAACAGATTTATAACTCTGAAGAAAGAAAGAGATGGACCAGTTTCATTTGGTAATGACAACTCAACCAAAATTATAGGGAAAGGCACAGTTAAGATTGGAGGTAAGGATGCCAAGGAAAAAAATGTCCTACTTGTTGAAAACATGAAGCATGATTTACTGAGTGTGAGTCAAATGTGTGATCAAGGACATAGAATTATATCTGACTCTAAGAAGTGTGAAATAGCAAAAGAATGATTAAGGCAAATTGGTGGCTACAACAGTAAGAACTCCATACAACACATACATCTTAAATGGTAGCTAGTTCCCAAGTGGCATCTACTGGAGTTGTATCTTTCCACTGGACTAGCACTTCCTTGATGGTTCTCTGATGCAGGCGACACTCACGCTGGTCCAAAACTGCTTCTGGTTGTAGCCAAATGGATCCTTCTTCAGCTAACTCGGGAAGGTTGGTTTGAATTTGGCACCTAGTTCCAATCACCTTCTTTAAGCATGAAACATGAAAAATAAGATGTAGCTTCGAATGACTGGGCAGAGCTAACTGATAGGCAACTTGTCCCACATGCTTGAGAACTGTATAGGGACCATAAAATTTGGGCACTAGCTTCTGACAATGCTCGACATTGAGGGAAGTTTTCTTGTATGGTTGCAGTCGCAGAAACACTTGATCCCCTTCTGCAAATTGACATTCAGAGCGACCTTGGTCTGCTTGTTGCTTCATGTGATTCTGTGCCATGACCAAGTTCTCTTTGAGGGTACGAAGAATATCCTCTTGAACTGTGAGTGTTTGGTCAACTACCTGGACCTTTGAGGTACCCGGTAAGTATGAAAGAACTGAAGGTGGCTTCTGTCCATATACAGCTTCAAAAGGAGTCATGAGTGTAGCTGTATGGTAGGAAGTGTTGTACCACCATTCAACTAGGGGTAACCATTGAGCCCATTGATTTTGCTTTTCAGAGGCAAAACACCTCAGATATGTTTCCAAACACTTGTTGAAAACTTCTGTTTGACCATCAGTCTAGGGATGATAAGCTATGCTGAGATGCAAATGGGTGCCCTGTAGCTTGAACAGTTCTTGCCAAAAATTGCTTGTGAAAGTTGGGTCACGATCATAAACAATAGAGTGCGGCATGCCATGAAGCTTGAAGACTTGGTCCATGAAAATTTGAGCCACCATGGATGAAGTAAATGGGTGTTAAAGAGCGCAGAAATGAGCATACTTGGAAAGGCGATCCACAACCACCATTATGACTGATTTATTTCCCGATTTGGGTAAGCCGGTAATAAAGTCCATAGAGATATCCTTCCAAATAGCAGGTGGAATCGGAAGCGGTTGTAGTGTTCTCATAGGTTTGACTGTTTCTCCCTGGTTGCATTGACACACATCACATTCAGCGAAAAAATTACGGATGTTCTGTTTCATACCATCCCAGAAAAAATAATGTTTGACCCTATCATAGGTTTTGGTGAACACGGAGTGCCCGCCTGTGGGTGTAGCATGAAGCTTAGAAAGTACCGTGGATTTAAGCTTTGATTGTGTACTTAAATACAAATGACCTTTGTATCGAAGCTCATCCTAGAGCCAAGAGTACCCTGGGGGAGCTGGAGCATTGGTCTACAATTGCTGGATCCGATGCGAACTTTTAGGATCTTATAGCCATTCCTGGCGAACAGCTTGGAGCCAATCTAGTACAATGAAGGAAAGAGAAAAAAGGGATCCTTCTTCTTCATATTTTTAGGACAGTGCATCTGCCACCACATTGTCTTTGCCTTTCTTGTAAATGATCTCATAATCATATCCAAAGAGCTTAGTCACCCATTTTTGTTGCTCTGGGGAGGCAATACGTTGTTCCAGAAAGTACTTGAGTCTTTGATGGTCTGTCTTAATTTGGAAACGTTGCCCCAAGAGATAAGGGCACCACAGATCAACGGCATGCAAAATAGAAAACATTTCCTTTTCATAGATGGGTTTGCCCAGATTCCTTTTAGATAGTTTCTTGCTGGTGAAGGCCAAAGTTCGACCCTCTTGCATAAGGACATCATTGATTCCTTTCCCTGAGGCATCACATTCCAACACAAAGGTCTTTGTGAAATCATGATGGGTCAGAATCGGAGTGGTGCACATGGCCATCTTCAAGGTTTGGAAAGCTTAAGCAGCAGCTGGAGTCCAAGTGAAAGAGTTCTTTTTTAGGAGAGCAGTGAAAGGTGCTGCAATCTTTCCATAATTCTTAACAAACTTGCGATAATACCCTGTTAAGCCAAGAAATCCACGCAAGATTTTGAGCGTCTTTGGGTGCGGTCAGTCTTGCATAGCTTCAATCTTTTTCGGATCCACCCTGATGCCATCCTTGCCAACCAAATGACCCAAGTATTCTACTTCTGAGGCACCAAAAGCACATTTAGATTGTTTCAGGAAAAGTTGGTGCTGAGAGAGTAGATGGAGAATTCGATCCACATGAGTAAGATGGTTTGTCCAGGTTTTTCTATAGATGAGGATATCATCAAAGAAAACTAAGAAAAAATGACGGAGAAAGGGACGGAAGACATGATTCATGAGGCTTTGGAAGGTGGAGGGGGCATTACACAAGCCAAAGGGCATGACCAAAAACTCATAATGGCCCTCATGAGTTTGAAAGGTCGTCTTGGGAATGTCTGCCTCTTTGATACATATCTAGTGATAGCCTGAGCGAAGATCAAGTTTAGTAAAGAATTGGGTGCCACTCAATTCATCTAGGAGGCCATCAATGATAGGAATGGGAAATTTGTCTTTAATGGTCAGTTTGTTGAGGGCATAGAAGTCAAGACACATTCTCCAAGAACCTTCTTTCTTCAGGACCATGACTATAGGAGAAGAGTAAGGGCTCGTACTAGGGCGGATAATGCCTGCATTAAGGATTTCCTGGACCATTTTCTCAATTTCATTTTTTTGTGAAAAGGGGTGGCGATACAAATGGATATTGGGAGGAAGGCTTCCGGGTACAAGGGGAATGGAATGATCATGAATAGCACGGGAAGAAGGGAGTCCTTGGGGAGTGGAAAATACCATTTGATGTTTAGAAAGGAGGGCTTGGAGGTCTTGCGGCACCGAGGGTGTCTCTGTTGCTTGTATGGCATGGAGTTGGGCAGTGACACCAAAATGACCTTTTTTGAGCAGCTTTTCCATGCGATGGGAACTAATGACCTTAGGTGAACTAGCAATGATGCCTTTGAATTTATATGGGTGGCCTTCCTGGTCGAATTGCATGGTTAATTCCTTAAAATCCATGAGAATGAGACCCAAAGTCCTTAGCCAGTCTGCACCCAACACAATGTCACAACCGCCCATGTCGATAACAAACATATGGGATTTTAGGTGGTAATCACCGATTTGGAGACGCACATTTTCACAGCGCCCTCCACATTTCATGGAACCACCATTGGCAATCATGATTTGGAAATTGTTGATGGCATGGATGTAGCAATGAGTTTCTTGGGCAATGTGGCAATGAATAAAATTATGGGTGCTTCCACTATCAACCAGAATGATGACCTTTCAATGCTTGATGTAACAGATTAACTTGAGGGTTTGGGGGGCGGAGGAGCCAGTGAGAGCATTGAGGGAAATGATTGGTTCCACTTCGGGAGGGTCTGGGGGAGGGGTTATGTCAGTGATTTGAGGTGACTCAGACAAAAGGGGAGTTTCAGCATCCTCTTCCGAAATATCCTCAGAGATGGCCATAAAAAGATTTTGTTCCTTACACTTGTGGCCCAGGAAATATTTGTCATCACAATTATAACAAAGACCTTTGAGTTGGCATTCAGCCATTTCATCCCTGGTCAATTTTTGGATCTTTAATAGGGCGGAGGGAGTAGTGGGATTTACAGGTTTAGGGAGATGGATAAAGGAGGGTTTACGGTTTTGAGAGGATACAAATTGTTGTGCTTCTTTAGCTTTTTTAGTAGCCTCCACCCAACTTGAAGGTCGAGCCATGAGGACATGGGCCCGAATCTCATCCTTGAGGCCACTGATAAAACACTCTCGAAAAAAAGCATCAGTCATGCCCTCTATTCGAAAAGTCAGGCGTTCAAAGGTAGCTATGAAGTCTTCTATTGCTCCTGATTGTTTCAACTTTGTCAAACAACTCAAATGGTTGGTGTCAGTGTCAAAGCGTTCATAAAGCTCAGTCACAAATTGGGTCCAAGAAATATACCCTTGACGGGAAGTTTTTCTCCATTGCCACCATTGCCAACGTTCTTGATCTAGATGGAGAACACCATACCGGAGTTTGGCCAAGTCATCTGTAATGCCGTATAAAGAGAAATAATGTTCCATTTGGGTTACCCAACCAGTGGGGTCCGAGCCATCAAATTTGGTCACA
>JASDQU010738036.1:48851-124209 GCA_032191745.1 Picea mariana | reverse complement strand
CGTTCTTGATCTAGATGGAGAACACCATACCGGAGTTTGGCCAAGTCATCTGTAATGTCGTATAAAGAGAAATAATGTTCCATTTGGGTTACCCAACCAGTGGGGTCCGAGCCATCAAATTTGGCCACATCCACCCGTGGAAGGCGTAGGTCACGTTGAAAGTGATGGTGCTGAAAGGTATGGGAATGGGAGGAATGTTCACCTTTAGTCTTTGGAGGTGCGTCAGAGAAAGGGTCATCTGTAGGGATCTTTAGTTTGGTGCAGAGTGATGCAAAGACAGATTCAAGCTGGGTGGTCGGTTCTTGTTTGACTTCCTCCATTAAGGACTACATGGTTGTATTTATGGTTGTATTGATGGATGTATCGATGGAGGCAACATTGGTACTGAGTTGTTTCACTTCTTTTTGGGTGTCGAGGAGACCAGATTGCAAGGTGTTGAAGCGAGCTTCTAGGTCTTGGCTATGGGTATGGGCCATGAGGATGGGTGAACTGAAAAGGAGCGGGTGGGGTCAATTTTTTTCCGAAAAATGATATGGATGAATGTGATAAGGGCGAAGAGATGAATCCAATGGAATAGGTCTCAAATAATGGTGAAAAAAAATCCAGACTTTTTTTTGTTTTCTGTTTTTTTACACCTGTGGAGTTATACTCCGGTCTGAAGAATACTGCAGCGATGAAATCCCCAAATGTTTAACCAGTAAGAAAAGTGTAGTGATTTGGCAACCCGAACCGAGTTGCGCAGCAACAAATCTTCTCTATTTTAATTTGTTTATGTTTCTGTCCCCCAAGGGTTAGGTATTCAAGGGTTCTATAGATAAGGGTTTGCCCTGTGCTATAGCTCTCTGATATACGTGTGGGGTCCAACAATAGTACTCGACCCAATATCTCAGGGAACTAACTAAGGAGGATAGACCGTACCCTTAACCATACTACCCGACTACCCAGGTACTAGAGAGTATCTTCTCGAGTGTTGTTCTTGGTGGAACTATAGCAGTCAGGCGACTGATCAGTTTATCTAAAGAGGGCTTCAGGAAATCTAGGCCGATCCGTACACAGGTGTTGTTTGATGCACTACCGCTCGAAGGGGTACCAACAGGGGTTACAAGGGTGGCCAACAAATGTGCGCTTAAGAACCACTTGTATTTCCTGCATGTATGAATCCCTCAACCGCGGGTTTATGCGCATAGCGACAGATCTCTGTGGCTTAAAGACGTCGGAATACGTCTCTACCCTGAAAAAAAATTTCCACAATTTCTGCCAAGGAAAGTGCTCTGATACCACTTGTAATATACCAGATATAAAAAGTATGCAGAACAAACATAAAATGCTAGAAATGGCAGAATAACAGTAATATAACCAGCATAATCTCCACAATAACACATAAATGATATAAGAACAACAACAGAAATAGCACTTTGATTCAGAAAGCAATGTTCACGGGCCTCTTCAAGGGGGAAACCTCCAGTCGAGCAACGCTATGTTACAATAATCTCCAAGCTAGGGTTTTCATACCCTCGACCCTTATTTATACTAAATATGTCTATCAAGAGAAGCATCCAAAGGAAGATCCTTCTAGAAGCGGAAGCTTCTATTAGGTCTTCTTACATCCACCTTATTCTATTTTATTGAAAGGCCTTATTAATATTGACCTTTATTACATCTAAATATATTGCTCTACCTATACGCAGGTTAGGACCCTAACAGATTGAATGATCGGTTGATCATCAGTTACAATTTGATGTGGCAGTGACAGTGACAATGGCAGTGGCAGTGACAATGATAGTGGCAGTGGCAGTGACAGTGAAAATGCCAGTGATAGTGACAAGTTGATGTATCAGTGATAGTGGTAGTTACAGGTTGATCAGTGGTAGTGACATTGAGTCTACACTTATATTTCAGAGCAGCAGGATGAGGCAAGGAAAGGGGGTTATAGCCTCCTTCTGGTTGGTGCTGGAGAACTCAGGGAGTTGGTGGCTCCTTCAGGTTGGTGCCTATAAATCAGGGGGTCATAGCCTCCTTCCGGTTGGTGCTAAAGAACTCAGAGAGTTGGTGCTTCCTTCAAGTTGGTGCATGTAAATCAGGGGGTTGGTGCCTCCTTCGAGTTGGTGCTGAAGAATTTGGAAGTTGGTGCTTCCTATGAATGTAATCTTTGATATATAAGAAAGCATTTCGTGGTTTTCTCCAATTTGGGTTTCCACGTAAATTTTGGTGTACTGTGTATCTGTGGTTACTTGTTATGTTCTGTTGATTGATACTACTCATGATATATTGATGATATACTGTTGATAAAGTTAATGATTGCATGTTCCGATTAAAAGTGGTAAACTATTGCATAACACTGATTCACTCCCCCTCTCATTATTCCAACATGCTGAATCATGTGTTGAAATGTTTGTTAAGTTGGCAACACATGGAGCAACCATTGTGATTGAATGAATGGTGTATCGAAGATCAAAAGATGGTGGCTATGTGAGAAGGGTCAAGAGTGATAAAGGACAAGCACCAATCATGCAACAAGGTATCACAATGAGTCTTGGAAGTTTGCACACAAAAAATTTCCGCTTTAGGAGTTGAAATTTGGTCATGTAGTTTTTCTTTTGTAGTAAAACTAAATCATGACAAGTAACCTTCATTGCTCACTATATTTGAGGAAAAAATAACTTCATTGTGAACAATTTACCCAACAAATTTCATCCCTAATCCTATGATTTTAATTTTGTATCCAAAGTTATTATTACTATTGCTTTATTGAATACCACTTGGTGGGATCACTATTGCTTTATTCAATACCACTTGGTGGGATCATATCATTAGGTACTTAGTGAGTTAGCTCTTGGGTTTATAAACTTGAGGTTTTGAGCATGTCTTGCAAGTACCTAGCAAGGCCCTTGCCACTTTTTATAATGATAGAATGATGTGGAGTGAGATTAAATCTTTGTGTACGAAACATATTTTTGTCCTTTGAGAGATCTTATTCGATTATGTTGTGGGTCTCAAAGGCAATCGATTCTACCTCTCTACAGTTGGTCATACTGATTTTACCATATGACTAAATTCACCACTATGAAGGCGAAATGTGGACGCATAACAACCCTACAATTATCCACCACTATCCACTTTAAAAAATCTACGTACAATATGCATGGAAAAATCAACATCCCACCAACCATCACATCCACCTTATCCCTTTCGTCTAATCTCTGAGCATTAAATAAGTAAAATTTAATGTATATCAATAAAATAAAACCTTTGAAATAGAGCAAAGGCTGCTCGTTCAAATCCCAAAGATAACCAAAGTCAACCCTATTTTATGTTTACATGCCATCTCCACCCTCACGGTTCCAACTATTTTATTGACTTAATTCTATTTTTTAATTACAAAGGTACACAAATCGTTGCAAGATTTTTATTCAGAGAATGTTATGATTATTATTTTGATTTTACATAATTGATATAAAAGTATAGTGGGTATTGTTAATATACATTTGAGTTTATAATTTTTCATTGATTAAAGAGAAATGTTTACAAATATTTTTAAAATCATTTTAAACTTTCACCCAATCACATTACACAATCCAAACTTCAAATCACTATGACAATTATCTACCTCCAACTTACCCATGAACCTGACCTAGAGACTCCCAACTTGTTGACTCAACAAAGACTATTTTAGCTTCATCCAGAATTTAACCAAAGGCAATCCAGGAGCAGTGGCTTCAAACAAACAGGACCCATCACACATTATTTAACTTTCATGGCTATAAAGTGGCCAAAAAGCTCCATTCTACATCATCATCATCACAAAAATCAAGGAAGAGGAGCTTCGTGTCAATGGAAAATTTTTGCCAGGACCATCAATATGGCAAGTTCCATTTTGTGCTAATACATGGTGCAGGCCATGGAGCTTGGTGCTGGTACAAGCTCATCCACCTTCTGCGAAACTCTGGGCACAAGGTCACTGCCATGGATCTCACAGGATCAGGCCTGAACAGTGTGGATCCTGATTCAGTCACTTCGTTTGAGGATTATGACATGCCTCTCATGAGCATACTCTCAGAGATACCTTACTCTCAGAAGGTCTGCAATAACGATGGATTCAATTCCCTGTGGTAGTGAAGCTAGTTCAGTTTCCATGTAATTTATGAAGTTATTTGGGTTTTAATCTGTTGTTTGTTTGATGTAGGTTGTGCTGGTTGGCCATAGTGCTGGAGGCCTGAGCTTGAGCCATGCAATCCATGTGTTTGGCCATAAGATTGCAGTTGCAGTTTATATCGCTGCCACCATGCTATCTCATGGATTGTGTACTGACCAAGATATCCAGCAGGTTGGCCTTATGAATCCAAAGGAATTACTGCTATTCAATGTTATAATCTGAGCGTCTGAGAAGATTTTAAAGGCATCCCTTGCTTTTCTTGATATACGAGTTTTGCTGTATATGTTGTAGAAAGTATGAAACTGGATCTAGGCATATGAAACATTTATGCAGATTTTTAATTTTGTACATGCCGTTTTGGCTCTATATTTTCTAGAAACTGAAGTGCATATATCTGCAAACATGTTTCATATGCTCAGGTCCATTTGTGTGTGTATTTCTTTTTCTGAGAAATGGGAAATAAACTTTTTCCCTGTGAATCTGTGTAGGGAGTTCCTGACCTGTTAAAGGTATCTGAATTCTACCATGGCCTCGGATCAGAACAACCGCCAACAAGTGCAATGATTCACAGAGAACTGCAACAAGAAATTCTATATCAACTCAGCCCACCTGAGGTACAAAATCTATCAGAATAATACAACAAAGAAACACATGAATTTCACTATTTGTTAAGGCCCATTTTTTAAAAAGGATCAACATATCTGATTTTATGCAGTTTTCTGTAATTACACAATGGATTTCGCTGAGACTCAAATGGACTATATCTATATGCCAGCCAAAACAAAATAATTAGTTTTTTCTTTGCATTAGTATTGATGTGGGGTATATTCAAATTACAGGATGCAGCTCTGGCGTCCCTTCTGATAAGACCAACACCATTGCTGGCATTACAGACAGCCAAATTTATTGCGACCTCAGAACAATTTATGAAGGTTCCAAGAGTTTATATAAAGACCTTGCAGGACAAAATCGTATCATTGGATAAACAGGAGGCCATGATCAAGATGTGGCCTCCTGATAAGGTCATTAGCATGGATACTGATCACAGCCCTTTCTTTTCTTCTCCTTTGGAGCTCCACAGAAACTTGCTTTACATTGCCCAGCTGTTTGCAGGTTGAACATGCTCCAACAACAGTTATAATTGATCTTCGGTAATATACTAATTGTATATACGATTGTGCTGTTGATGCTGTTCATGCTTTGGCATTTTATGTATATATGTCACTCTCTTGATGTGCATGCATAGGTAATAGCTGGACAAATGTCCAGCTAGTGGGGTGCATGTAGTTGAAGGATTCTCATGTTTTGTTTTGTGGGTCATTTTTTCGCTTGTCATTGCTATGTACGTGATGTTACAAATTATCTTGTACACTGGCATATCTTTATGTTGCGATTTGGTTTAATATTAATATTTTTCTTCCAAAATTTTGTGTCAAAGAAACGGTTGAATGTATTGTGAATAATACTATACGTATAATAATTATTCGAAAAAATGATTTATAAAATATTATAAACACTCAAAATTTGCTTTATTGATGTGATTTGCTATCTTATGGTCTGAGAGCAACTATGAACAATGTTCTCACCCACTTGGTATGAGATTCTTTTGTCAGTACTGAGGAACAATCATAAATTTTTGTTGTAATCACAGCTAATTGTGTAGAGCTACTGTTATACTTATACAGGATAGTACCAAATCATAAATAAATATCAGCTTCACAAAAATTATATTACGTTGCAGAATATTGCTTATTTTTGATAAGTTGTTTTCTTCATAAAGTAGACGAAGTCCTTTACATTACTTTGAAAGAAAGTTTACATATACATTTTGCATCCAAAATCTCTTATAATCTGGTTGGAGGATTCAAGGAAAAGAAACATTGAAAATAGCACGATACTGGTTGCAAAATCTCTTATAATATGGTTGGAGGATTCAAGGAAAAGAAACATTGAAAATAGCACTATATTGGTTGCAAAATCTCTTATAATCTGGTTGGAGGATTCAAGGAAAATAAAATTGAAAATAACATTACACTGGGTTTTAGAGGGGGCATCCCTATCTGGATTGCAAATTCATGGCATCCAACGGATATGGAACAAAAAAAGTTAGAAATAACATTATACTGGGTGGGTTTTAGAGGGTCATCCCTCTCTGGATTGCAAATTCATGGCATCCAACGGATATAGATGTCCAAATCTGCAATTGAGATAGGCTCAGGCGTTCTGAAAAAGACTGACAAACTTGATTCTGTTGATGTTGATGATGATCTCAGAAAATATTCACTATGACAAGCTTGATTCTGTTGATGATCTCAGAAAATATTGATTATGACAAATACAGAATTCATCCCTATAATGCCTATTTTTCACTCTATACCTAGTCAAAATTTTGGGCTTCAGGCTACGAGTGTAATTTAACACAAAAGTCAGTGATAGTCCACGACTTGAATGAATTGTCCAGAATTTTCATGTCTGAAACTACACAAAGTTTGCTTAAGATGCAGCCAATTATGAAAACACATTGAACTATGCGCAACAGAGATTATGGATTGGAAGCCTCTGGGCGTTTTCATTCTCCTATCTATTTATTTAATGGGCAAGGCCCATCCACAAAGAAGCCACTTTGATCTAACAACTGTTCCAAGAGATCGATTGTATCCGCAACCATATGCTTAGATTATGCAACTGCTGGTTGATAAGTGCTTGTTGTTCTTTGATGTATGTTGGATTCTGCCGAATTATAGAAAAGGCCTGAGAAGATATCTCAATGGCCTCACCACTGTCTAGTCCCTGACCCTTGAACTGATTCTCATTGTTACTCTATACTAAAATTTCATCATTTCAGTTAAGGAATCTATTTTTTCACCATGAATCAATTTTATCACCAAAAGCTTTAAGGATGAAATATTGTTTATGAATGGAACTAGCATGGAGGTTTCTGATAGACCATTATGCTCCGATTGCACATTGGAAGGGCGATCTGAAGAAGCAAAGAAAAATGATTCTTCGAGATCTGATTCATTTGCTGATCCCCTCGCTTGTCTCCCCAGGTTTTCCATTTCTTGGTCTAATTCGTCTCATTTCAAGAGGATGGCCTGATTCATATTTTTATTTCAATTATCTGACCCTTTCAGAATATTGTCTTTCCTCAAATTTGAGATGGAGCAGGGGAGATGATAGGACCATCATCGTGGCATTTCCTCTTTTCAATGATTTCCAACTCTAGATTTGGGGGTCTGATATGTAGGAGACTTTCTAAGCATTTTCTTAGGTGGAACAAGAGAACAGGGTGGGTCCAGGAGCGAAGACAACTGAGGTTCCCCAGAGTCATAAGAGTCTGCAATACATTCTGGCTCTGTTTTGATTTTAGACTCTATAATACCAAAAGGAGCACCTAAAAGACGAGATCTACAAAAGAATGAATTTACACAAATTGCTCCCAAAATAGACCTAAACCTAAGGAAAATGCCAGACTAACGGAGATGCCCAAACTTACAGAGATGTCAAGCCAGCAGTTAAGGAAACCTTGCCAGAGATAACATGAACTACAACTGACCAAGGAGGACTAATAATCATAGAAAGGAAGAGTAAAGGTGGGAACTGAGAAGAACTGGGAAAGAAATATGTATATATTTATTATAAACTAAGAGCTCTAGAAAACACCTTTAACCAGTACAAAGAAATACTGTAACACAAGGTCTGAAAACTTATAGTTGAGGAGAAGCAAAGTCTCCAAATGCAATATAAACTGAACCAAAAGCCGGAGTCCTTAAAGAGGAAAAAAAGATAACAGACCTGGAAGCTCCACAGAAGACCAAGTCAAAGGGGGCAAGTAACAAGATATCCTAGGTTTTGTTATCCAATTCTCCAAGCAGTGTATCCATGTGTCGTGACAACACCATGTTGTCCTACAAAACCAATGAAAATGAGTACCTTGAGGAACACCTTGGTCTAGTGTTTTGGTTAAAGATTCGGATAAGTTAGTAAAAGGTTCTATATTCAATCTCTAAGCGGTGTATACATGTGTGCAACAACAACATATTGTCCTACAAAACCAATGAAAGTGGGTACCTTGCTGAATGCGTCAATGTGGAATTTTGGTTAAGGAACCATGTTCATTAGTAGAACATTTTTTGTTTGATTCTCAATTTGTGTACCCTTGAGTCACAACAACAACATATTGTCCTACAAAACCAATGAAAATGCGTACCTTGTCAAACACCATGGTCTGGGGTTTTGGCTAAGGATCCATATCCATTAGTAAAAAGTCGTGTTTGATTTTCTAAGTGGTGCATCCATGCATCACAAAAGCACCATATTCTCCTATAAAACCAATGAAATTTGGTACCTTGTTGAACACCTTTGTCTGAGATTTTGGTTAATGATCCATATCCTACTAAAAGGTTTTGTGTTTGATTCTCTAAGCAAGGTATTGATGCCATTGTGACAACACCGTATTGTCCTACAAAATCAATGAAAGTGGATACCTTGTCAAATGTACCTTGGTTTGGCATCTTGGTTAACGATCTATATCCATTAGTAAAATATTTTGCATTTTATTCTCTAAGTGATGTATTTGTTGAAAGCCTCGACATTAACATTCAAGAGAAAACATCATGAACACACATGAAAATACACAACAAAATAAGGTAAAGGGTAGGGTAGCCAACCCCAATCTTGTATTATTTATCATATTCATACAAAGTTGATCTATAAATTGATGTGCATATTCCACAAGACAACTCATCTCAACAAATCTGATTATGTTACTGCAAATATAGTGTAATTATATTCTAATAGAAAATGCTTACTTATGAGTAAGATTTTAATATTAGAAGCATACTAATGAAAAATAAGAGAGGGAATAATAACAAAATTACGGTAGTAAAAAGTGCACACTATTAACACATTGAACACAAGATGTACACTGGGAAAACTGGTGAGGGTAAAAACTCCAACGAAAAACCTTAACCTCTCCCTTTCTTTTTTATTGTCAAATTTACATTGCAAAATACAAAGAAAAATAATCACTCACTACGGAGTAGATGACTATTATGCCCCAATTAGGCTACTGCAAGATTACCTATTTTAGTTGCTATGTATATCACTCCTTTTCTTTGTGGAACAATAAATGAACCATGGGGGATCACTAATTAGGAAATATTATACCACATAAGTTCATATTGGGGGGTTTAAAATTCTAAAAAAAGAAAGCAACATATTTCCTACTATATAGGGGCCAAATGTTATTTTTAATATATTAAAAACATATAGATATTAGAGGGCTTGAATTAGGCACCAATGGGATGGGGGGAGGGGTGGGGGGGTTGAATTTAATATATGAGTGGTGCTTTTGAATAAGTGACTTCAGATTGGATTGCTCCACACCCTTTAATATGACACATGAAGCTCTCACATCGACAACAATTTATAGAGTTGCTTGGGCATTATAGGACTCACCATACCCGCCCCCCAACTCTCTTATATTCACCTTCTACACTTATTTTGCCACATATCTGGGATCTACCAAAATCAAGGATTCAACCAAAAAATTCATTTGAAGTAAGCATTGACCAAGACATGAAAAGTATTCCTAGTTGAAAGACTATGCAATGAATGTCCATGGGATAGAAACAAGTAAAGGGTCATAAGAATTTGCACAATGCACTGATGACTCAAAAGTCAATAGCTTTGCTACTAATCTCTTTTACTTGGTTTCTCCTTTGGAAAAGTGAAAATAAAACATGATTGGGGTAACTTGGATCCCTTCCACCTCATTTGATTCGAAATGGATCTAAACACAAAGCAATGATTGTAAAGTTTAGTATTTAAGGAATTTCGGTAATTAAGGAAGATTAGTAACTATGTAAAAGACAATGCAAAGGAGGAGTTGTGTAAACTATTGAATGACCCATAAGCTTGCAGCCTACATTGTAACCGGAGAATGTTGAAATAGGCTAAGCAACCATTGAGTGTTGGTTTTCCTATTTGGATTTCTAAGGTAAACAATGTGTCTTTGTATATGGATTTTTGTATGGTTGTGGAGTGATTCATGTATGTGAAATGCTGCTCTTATTTTGTTTAATGTGTTGCTATGAGTGTGTTAATGATTGCTACATGTTTTCTTTCTTATTGTCCTCATTAGAACAAATGCATTCAAGGCTCTTGACTTGATTTGCCTTGCAATCGGTATTATCTGAAATAGCTCCTACACTCTCAACGCTTCCCTCATATTTACATGTTGGAATAAACAAACAATAACTTGTGTACTCTATAATATCCACTAATTAAGATATCATTGATTTTAACCACACTCTACCACAATTATTGGCTCGATAACTCCTTAGTTCCCAACTTGAACAAATTGTTAACATCTATTATTTATTTATATTTTTGTTGGAAAACCATACACTACATAACTCTTGTATTAGATTGATAACTATGTTGCATGCATATTTTCTACATGACATTGTATCTCCTTAACCAAACTATTGCCACAACTAAATTGAATCAGTAGTATATTTACTAAAGTGCCCAATTGACTTATTGCTAAGCAAAGCAATAGAGTCTTAAACTACTGCCACAACTAAATTTACCATTAGATTGAATCACTAATATATTTAGTAGAGTACCCAGTCAACCTATGAGTCTCCACAATGTGTTTTGCTACCACTTACAATGTCCCTTGCTAACATACAAATGATGAATGGGCAAAAGCACTGTGTAAGCATATACAGCACTGTGTAAGCATATACAACACTGTAAGCATATACAACACTGTCCCTTGCTAGTGTACCACTTGTACTGTTACTTGCTAGCCTACCACTTGTATGCTAGCAAGGGACATTGCAAGTGGTAGCAAAACACATTGTGGAGGCTCTATCACTCAGCTTTTATATATATATGACAGATTGACTGTGTAGGCATATCCAAGCACATCAGAAAACCAACAACTCATTAACCCGTTATCCTACTCCCTCTTTTCCTAGCCAAAAATAACTAGACTCAACGAATCTAGAACTGTACTGTCCTCTTTCCTGCAAGACGTCTGTCGACTCCACTCTCGTTGGCTGTTTTCGTCGACTCCCTCTCGGCCAGTCCATCTCCAACGTCAATCTACTAGCGGGCTGCAGTTCTCTTGTCAGAACTTTTTTATCTGGTTCCTCTTCTGGGTTCAATCAGCCAACTGCCGTCTGGGGTTCGACTTCTCTCTCGTCGCCATAAGGTCAAAACAGTCAGTCCACACGTGACATATTGCACGGTTGGGCTTCCAGCAATCGGTTGTTGGAACCGATATCAAGTCAATCGCCTGCTGAAATCGTGTCACCTGCTAGACTGTGTGTACTGGGTAGCTGTATTGGCATTTGAAACTGGCAAACAATAACCATCCATCTAGCAGTGCAGATTTTTTCTTAAGGAAAATCTGGAACCCACCTAGTCAGCTGCCATCTTTGAGTCGATTGCACTCTTGTCGCAGTCGGGTTAAAAGTTAAAACAGCGAGTCCACCTGTGTCATACGCATGGTTGGTTGGGCCAAGTTCTAACAATCGGTAGTTGGAATCAATATCAAGTTGGTCACTGGCTGAAATCGTGTCAAGTGTCACATGTATGTATTGGCTAGCTAAATGGTCATTTGAAAGTTTTGGGAATATTATTTGAATCTTAAAGTTTACATAGGTATAGATACTCTACCTTTTTTTGGATTTGAATTTATGATCTTTTAGGAGGAAACACATGTTCTTAATCGTTAGGCTCACTCAGATTGTATATATTAATAAAAATACATAGTGGGTTGTAGATCAATCTAATGAAAGAGTATAGGGAAAATAAGACTAAAGACTTAAAGAAAATGGGCTAAACTAAGGGGCTAAGCCAAGGAATATGATATTATACTCCTAAGTCATATTGCATATATTATTTCTCAAGTTCCTAAGTGGTGGGAATGTGGTCCTTGAGTACCACCTATCAAGAGAGAGACATGCATATTTAAAGTATGTGCTTAGTGGAAAAGCCATTCGTTCTAATTACTATTGATCATTCGTTGTTCATTCTTGTGAACTCTAATGGGGTGTGAGCTTGGGGAGCCACTGAGACCTTGTGACTTAAGTACCTTGAGGATTCTAGGGGAATCTTGTGTGATTATCGGGAACAATTATCCTTGGGTTGCCTTGGAGAAAGTTGGAGCCTTGGAGGAAGAAATCTCTGGGATAGGTTTCCTGGCCTAGAGGGTACCTAGAGACTATAGGAGAGTAGTTGGATCTCTTGGAGCCACAACTCTCAGACTTCCTATCTGGCTTGTGTTGGAGCCCTGGAAGAGATGTGGAATAGCTTGAAGGATTGTGGTGCAGAGAATGAGGTACACTTCCTTGGGTTGCGCACCATGAGGGGGATGAAAGCTTGTTGGTTGGAGTTGTTGTTGGAGTTGGTGCTTTGGCTTAATTTGAACCCAATACTGATTGTGAGACCTTATTTGGCCTAGAGAGAGTGTCTTTTCCCTAGTAGAGTCATATCCCCAACTCGGGTGACCTATTATTGAGAGAACTAGACCAACATAGTCTATGGCTGGGTGGAACGTCTAAGGTCTGCAACCAATTGGTGCCATTTACACAAGATAAGTGTTATGATTACGATTTTATATTTTTAATGTTGTGTTTTATCTTGTGTACATATGTTGTTTATGGTTTATATGTCTTTATGCATGTTTATATTGTTGTTCTTGTTATGTTATATGTTGCATATCATGGTAGTAGGCATTATGTATTCATGATAGGGAAGAATTGTTATGCCTAGTAGGGTGACCAAGATGTGAAATTGAGGTATCAAAGCAGAGTGTATGGTTGTATGACCCATCAAGAAGGATATAATGGTATAATTAAAGGTATCAAAATTATATTAAGAGTCAGGTTAAAAGAATTTTTAATTTGCATAGTATGGTAAACCAAATTGGTAGCAATGTGGCTCGTATAGGTGTTTGGGCACATTACAATATGGTGTAAGAGTTGGACTAGGGGTTTGGGTTTTATACATTAAATGAGGCATTCAACAAATGCAGCCAATGTGGGAAACAACCCCAAGATCTCCTGCATAAATGTGGGAGTACTCAAGCAGTTCCATCTAGCCCATGAACTAGCATTGCTCATTTTTTAGCATTCCACATTGAAAGTGTATATTTCAAGTTATATCATTATGCTTTTTTGGATGGTTATTATTTGTTTTGATGCCTGCACACATGCCATTTAGGTAGAATTTCCACATTAGCATGGTCAAAGAGAACAATGCTGGTGTTATAGCCCTAAATTGCACCACACATGCTTACCTGGCATCAAGCCAAATCATATCCCTTCTTCTGTCCTCCAACTGCTTTGCTTTGAATCTCCTTTGGCACAAGGAAAGGCTAAAGGGTTGGGACAATGAGAATATGTAAATGGGTAGAGTTTATTTGCTATATTTTTCCCTCCTCCAAATGGGACCCCTACCCCTTCTTTTATAGGCTAGAAGGAGCTAGGTATTTGGACGAACCCTCGACCATGCATGGTCCGGAGTTTCAGTTAACTCATCCATAGATTTTTGTTCCGTCGACAACTTTCCTTTTTTCATGCTTTTGTCGGTCCACGCGGGTTGTTTTGGGTCAGCCAGCGTGTACACACGTGTTAACTGAAACTCCTGGCCATGCATAGTCGAGGGTTCGTCCAAATACCTAGCTCCTTCTAGCCTATAAAAGAATAGGTAGGGGTCCCATTTGGAGGAGGGAAAAATATAGCAAAGAAACTCTGCCCATTTACGTATTCCGATTGTCCCAACCCTTTAGCCTTTCCTTGTGCCAAAGGAGATTCAAAGCAAAGCAGTTGGAGGACAGAAGAGATATGAGTTGGCCTGATGCTAGGTAAGCATGTGTGGTGAAATTTAGGGTTATAACAGCTGGGAAACCACCTCTAGCTTTTCAACTTAAGAAGAGAAGTATACAAACTTGGATGGAAAACTTGGGTAAAGGAAAAAACCAATGACAAAGCAAAATTAGACCAAGAAAACTCGATCAAGGATGATGATAAAACCCAAGAGGAAGGTTGAGGAAATTCCAATGGGGAAATAGAAGGCTTACCAAATCACAAAATGTCGGTGGAGAAAACTTGGTTGGTACTTAACAAAGAATCCTGTCGATGGGAAAAGAAAGGGCATATGCCCTTGGTGGTAAACCCGAGAAGAGTAGTTACCGAAAGATTTGGGATGCCGGTGTGTTGAATTTCCCTTGGGAACAATGTATCTAGGAACACTAGGGAATATGCCCCTGGTACTAAGCCCTAGATGATTTGGGGTGCCAGTACGTTGAATTTCCTTCAAGAATTATAGTGTCTATAGTGGTAAGCCTCAAAAGATTTGGGGCCACATTCTGTTGAATTTCCTTTAAGAACAATGTCTCCAGTAGTAAGCCTCAAAAGAGTAGTTCTAAAAGGATATCCCTGAGAGGGTAAGCCTCAAAAGAGCATTCCAAATGGATATTCCCATGGTTGTAAGCCCTAGAAGAGTAGTCCTCGAAATATTTGAGATCTGTGTTGAATTTCCTCTAAGAAAATTAGGGTATGTGCCCCTAGTGGCAAGCCCTAAAAGAGTACTTCCAAAAATATTTGGAACATTAGTGCCTTGAATTTTCTTCAGGAACAATTTATTTGGTGGTAATCCCTAGAAGAGTAGTCTTGGAAAATATGCCCTTAATGGTAATCCTAAAAATAATAGTTCTTGAAATATTTGGGGCACTAGTTTGTTGAACTTCCTCCAATAATAGTTTCTCTAGGGACATTACGACATATGTCCATGGTTGTAAGTCTTAGAAGAGTAGTCAGTGGAAGATTTGGGGTGTTGATGTGTTCAATTCCATCAAGAACAATTTGTTTAGTGGTAAGCCTCGAAACAATAGTTCCCAAAAGATCCCTAGAAGATATGCCCTTAATGGTAAGCTCAAGAAGAGTAGTTCCTAGAGGATTTGGGGCATTGATGCACTAAATTCCCTTCGGGAACAATGTCTATAGCGGTAATCATGGAAGAGTAGTTCTTGAAAGATTTGGGTGCCAATGTGTGGAATTTACTTTGGGAACAATGTATCCAAGAAACCTTCAATGGTGATAAGCTTTAAAGAGTAGTTTTCGAAATATTTGGGGTGTTAGTGTGTTGAATTTCCCCATGGACAATGTCTTTGGTGGTAATGATCCAGGTGGATATCGGTGGCCACCCACCTATTCCATGGGCTTGAAAAACAGTTTTCCATCTTGGAAAATTTTCAATAGTTTTTTGGGTTCCAAACTTCCGGAGCCGTTTTGAGGCTCTAAACGACATTTTTTGGGCATCAAACCTCCGGTGAAGATGAGTTTGTTTCGAACTTGATATTCACTTTTAGCAGTTGTAGTCCTTGGATAGATCTTTTCAATGGTGTATCGAGCACCCCAAACGAATATCGTATGCAAAAGTTACGCCTACTGGAAGTTGACGTATCAACTACCCCCATCGGGGCCCACAAACCTTTTGGCTTTTCATCTTCTGGGGTTAGGGTTTTAGATTTTGATTATGTTAAAAAGGCCTTTGGAGCCTCATTGTAACAATCATCTTATTGTGAATGAGAGTAGTCGTCACATCTCTTCTCAAAGATAAGCTTCCACCATTCTAGCGAGTCTTTCACTCTGTATTTTTACAGTCTTTGTACATTTTCGCTCATTAATAGAAATTGTATTACTGTATCTCTGTGTTTATGATTGCATCTTTGATACATTTATGTTATATTATTGGATATCTAAGATATCTCTGTATATTTCTTTATTATATCTCTTCTCTCATTTCATGCCGAAAATAATTTGGATCAGGTAACCACAAAAGAGTAGTTCCTAGAGGAATTGGGATGCCAAAGTGTTGAATTTCCTATGAGAATATTCACTAATGTGTTGTATTTCCAAGGGGAACATTTTTCTGTATGTTATATGTTCCCAGAGGAAATTCAACAAGCCAGTGCCTCAAATATATGGGAACTACTCATCCAAGGCATATGCCCTTTCTTTTCCCATAAAAAGGTTTTTTATTAAATGTTGACTCGGTTTTATTCATCAAGATTTCATAATTTGACAAGTTCTCTAATTTTTACAATAGCGTTTCCCAACATCTATCTCAAGTTTTTTTTACAATAGCGTTTCCCAACATCTATCTCAATTTTTTTTAATATCATTGATTGGCCCTTGTTCAATTGGATTTTTTCCTTTTCATTAGGGTTTTCCCTTTACTCGGGTTTATTTCCTTAGTTCTCTTGCTAAGTCCCACTACTTTCCACTATTCCATGTGCATATCTCACCTTCAACCCTTTTCACTTAAACATTTCTCAAACTCTCACATTTAGTTTATACTCAACGACACCACCATCCCTCGCACACTATTACCATTTCAAAGTAGTGGAGGAGTCCTACGATTTTGTGGTTGTTGGAAGATTGGTTGTTGTCATTGATGTCAACCCTAGCCATTGGTTTTGGACCGCAAGATTGATGAAGTTATTTGGACATGAAGGACAATGTACATGCAGAAACAAAATCCATGGATGGATAATATACATCATGTTATTTCCGGTGGTAGGTGGCACGTCACGTGGATTTTCATGGTTGAGGATAAATGGATTTTTGAATATGACAAAGTGAATTGAAGAAGGAAGTACATGTAGGCCCTAAAGATAATTAAAGAAAATAATTACAAAATAAGAAAGTGTCAGGTCGGCCCTAATGTTGAAAGGAAGTGATATAAATGGTATAAATACATATCATTATACATTCATTTGACACACAAGTCGAATTTCAGAGTAAAACAGAAGTAAAGAAGGTCGGATTTCAAGGGAGGATGAAGTCTTTTGGTGATGTGTTCTAAGGTATGTTATTTTCAGGTCATCTTACCATTTTCTCTATAACTTTTTTTCTAGAACGATTCAGATGGTTAAATTGCTATGGTATTAAGAAGACATATCAAGGTACCCGTGGTAAAAGTTTCAACTCTTTATTCGCTATAATTATGGAGATACACTCTGTGGAAGATAGGGTTTTTGACCAGTCCTGAAGCTAGTCAATAAACAGGTGTTCCGAGTAAAAAAGTAATAACTTATTCATAGAGAATCCAAACGTAGTGGGACCAATTTCATTGGAAATATTATGGACTATAGTTTCTTGTGTGCGAGTTTCAGAATCTTATGTTAAATATTGAGCGCGGGGCATTTTGTACAAGTTCACTCTCCTGAATAAACCAGAATTGAAGAAAGTCTACCATTCTTTCTATAACTTCTTTTTGGGGAGGATTCAAGGAGTAAAACTTGGAGGAGTTTTAGAGAATACATTGAGTAATATTATCTATAGGATCAGATTATTCCAAGAATTGAAGAATTACAAAAGTTGTAGAAGTCTCAGGAAGCATTATCAGGCTCTATGTGATGGTTGGTTGATGGTGATGATTTGATGTAAAGTTTTATTATCTCTCATATCTTCTTAGGTGGAAGGAAGGGGCAAGGATGGAGAGGTCAACCCTCTCTTGATATTGGAGGATTCTATCTTACTCTTGGAGGTTTATCCCTCCCTTTATATTTGGAAGTTGTAGCTACCTTTGGAAGTCATTACTTCCCTTGACCAATAATTATTGATTATTTCTCATATATTGTGCATGGTGTATTGTGGTGTATTGATATAACTCTTATACTATTGTTCATTTCTCATTGGATATAATTGAATGGTTTAAGTATAAGTTGAAAAAGTTTTTAAATTGTACTTGATCCTGATTCACCCCCCTCTCAGTATCAACAATTGGTATCAGAGCAGGTTGCCTTCAGAACAGTTTAACCACTAGAAGGAAAATCCTAAGCAAAGATGGATGACCTTGAGCACATTTCAAATGGGATTCAAAATTTGTATGGAAGAAATTATGCATACTGGAGTGATAGAGTGAAAACTTACCTAACGAATTTGGGAGTAGACATTTGGTACTCAGTTGTAAATGGCTATGTAATCCCAAATAATGCTCCAACCGATCCAAATGAGAAGAAGCTTATGAGTTGTAATTCAAAAGCCAGACATATTATTCTAGCAGCATTGGCACCAACCATTGCTAGAAAAGTGATGGGCCGCAACACTGCTAAAGAGATATGGGACAAACTCAAGAGTATCTATGAAGGTGATCCAAAAGTTAAGCAGGTCAAGCTTCAACGACATAGAGCAGAATTTGAAAATTTCAAGATGAATGAAAAGGAAGATATTGAAACCTATCTTCTTAAAGTTGACGAAGTTGTTAATGCTATCAGAGGATTAGGTGAAGAGCTCGATGAATCGTTGGTTGTACAACAAGTGTTGATATCACTTCTCTTGAAGTATGATGCTAAGGTATCTGCCATTGAAGAAACTAGGGACTTGACCAAAATGACAATGGATGAATTACATGGGTCTCTTATAGCATATGAAATGAGAACAAGTACAGAAAGTGACCAACCAAACAATGAAGCATCCTTTAAAGCCATAAAGAAGATAAAAGACAAGGATAACGACCTTGATGAAGAAATAGCAAATTTCATAAGAAGGTTCCAGAAGAGAAGTGGAAGATACAAAGGTAAGTCTCCTCTCAAATGTTTTAACTGTGGTAGAATAGGACACATTGTTGAAAACTGCTACTATAAAAAGAGAAGTCTCAACAATAAAAAGAGATTCTACTCCAAGGATGATGAAATCTCCTCGGATGAGAGTGATGAAGAAGATAATGATGGAGGAGAAACCCTCTTCATAACCCAAGAAACCCAAGATGATGATCACAAGAATTCTAAAGAAGAAGAAATCATTTGTGAAGAAGATTCAGATGAAGAAACCAACCTTGATTCCTTTTGGGGATACAAAGACAATGCAGAGAGTGAACAAGAAGATGAGAATCTTGAAAAGTTGAAGCATGTTGAAAATGAAAATAGCAAGCTTAGAAACACAAACATAATACTAAAAAGTGAATTGAGTAGTTGTGAAGAAGAGAATTACAAGCTTGAAAAGACCATTAATAGCTTGAAGAAACAATTAGAATATTATGAGAAATTGAAAGCAGAATTGGATCACACAAAAGGGGAGCTACTATTGACAATAGAAAAGTTGAAGAAGTTCGAAAAAATCACTAAAAAATTAGATGAGATCCTTAGCAGTCAAAGATCTCCAATCGACAAGACATGACTAGGATACACTGATAGTTTGAAGACAACAAAACAAGAGAAGGAAGTTGAAAATAATGAAACCAACACTCCAGAACAAGTTGAACAACAAGATAGAAGACTAGAATTCAAAATGAATTAGACATCAAGAAGATCCTCTCCCATAAGGTATGAAAGCAATCATTATGAAGGAAACTATAGAAGAATAGATCGCGAACCCAGATGGACCACACCACAAAGAAGATCACTTACTCCCAGGTATCAAAATTTCTTTCTTGGACATTGTTATACTTGTGGAAATTTTGGACACAAGGCAATCAATAGTAGAATCAATGAAATGAATAACTATGCAAGTTACATGAATGGTGAAAATAGTAGATATGGAAATGTTCGTAGACCTATCAATATAAATTATAATCCATTTGACCCATTAATGGATCAAAATATTGCATGTTACAAGTGCAATAATCTTGGTCACAAAGCACGAGATTGCAGAGAGATGAAGGAAGATAATCGTATGCCAAATGTCTATATACCAACTACAACATGGAAAAGGAAATAAATTCCACACAATGAAAATTGTCGAATAGAATTGGTCGCTAAAGAATTCAAAGAAGAAGATGAATGGTTCATAGACAGTGGGTGCTCATCTCATATGACTGGAGATCAAAGAAAATTTGTCAGCTTGAAGAAAAAGGGTGGAAATGTTGCATTTGGAGATGACTCATCTACCAAAATACTTGGAAGAGGAACTGTAAAGATTGGAAGTGAAAATGTAAAAGCAGGAAAAGTTCTATTGGTTGAAGATCTGAAGCATAATCTCCTCAGTGTCAGCAAAATATGTGATCAAGGATACACTCTTATGTTTGACTCCTGAAAATGTAAAATCAGAGAAAATAACTCAGGAAGATTGGTTGCAATTGCAACAAGAATACAGAACAACATATACATATTAGACATGAAGAATATAGAGAAGACAAAAGCCACACAAAAGGATTCCAAGGAAGAAAAAGTCCCAAAGACCAAAAATAAGGATGAACTATTATTGAGTGCCACATGTTCAGGGGGAGCAGCCCCAAAGAAGAGAGTTACCTTTTGTCATTAAACTCAGGGGGAGTAGCCCTACTCCTTGCCATTGATGTCAAAGGGGGAGATAAATTGGGATCATGATTACAGGGGGAGCATGAGTGTTTCCATCAATGACAAAGGGGGACATTGTTGGAAGATTGGTTGTTTTCATTGATGTCAACCCTAGTCATTGGTTTTGGACCGCAAGATTGATGAAGGTATTTGGACATGAAGGAAAATGTACATGTAGAAACAAAACCCATGGATGGATAGTATACATCATGTTGTTTCCGGTGGTAGGTGGCACATCACGTGGATCTTCATGGTTGAGGAGAAATGAATTTTTGAATATGACAAAGTGAATTTAAAAATGAAGTACATGTAGGCCCTGAAGATAATTAAAGAAAAAAATTACAAGATAAGAAAGTGTCAGGTTGGTCCTAATGTTAAAAGGAAGTGACATAAATGGTATAAATAAATATCATTATACATTCATTTGACACACAAGTCGAATTTCAGAGGAAATCAGAAGTAAAGAAGGCCGGATTTCAAGGGAGGATGAAGTCTTTTGGTGATGTGTTCTAAGGTATGTTATTTTCAGGTCATCTTACAATTTTCTCTATAACGTTTTTTTATAGAACGATTCAGATGGTTAAATTGCTATGGTATTAAGAAGACATATCAAGGTACCTGTGGTAAAAATTTCATCTCTTTATTCGCTATAATTATGGAGATACACTCTGTGGAAGATAGGGTTTTTGACCAGTCTTGAAGCTAGTCAATAAACAAGTGTTCCAGGTAAAACAATCATAACTTCTTCATAGAGAATCCAAATTAAGCGGGACAAATTTAATTGGAAAGAGTATGGACTGTAGTTTCTTGTGTGTGAGTTTCATAATCTAATGTTAAATATTGAGCATGGGGCATTCTGTACAAGTTCGCTCTCTTGAATAAACCAGAATTGAATAAAGTCTATCATTCTTTCTATAACTTCTTTCTGGGGAGGATTCAAGGAGTAAAAATTGGAGGAGTTTCAAAGAATACATTGAGTAATATTATCTACAGGATTTGAGTATTCAAAGAATTGAAGAATTACATAAGTTGAAGAAGTCTCAGGAAGCATTATCAGGCTCTATGTGATGGTTGGTTGATGGTGATGATTTAATGTAAAGTTTTATTATCTCTCATATATTCTTGGGTGGAAGGAAGGGGCAAGGATGGAGAGGTAAACCCTCTCTTGATATTGGAGGATTCTATCTTCCTCTTGGAGTTTTATCCCTCCCTTTATATTTGGAAGCTATAGCTACCTTTGGAAGTCATTACTTCCCTTGACCAATAACTATTGATTATTTCTCATATATTATGCATGGTGTATGGTGGTGTATTGATGTAACTCGTATACTATTGTTCATTGTTCATTGTATATAATTGAATGGTTTAAGTATAAGTTGAAAAAGTTTTTAAATTGTACTTGATATTGATTCACCCCCCTCTCAATGTCAACATTGGTGTTATAGTCCCTTGTCATCACTTAAACATGGTGGGACACAATGTATACGTTGCTCTCCCAACTTGAAGTTGTTCCCATGGATCAATTACATATCAGTTCCAAACCTCAAGACATAAGATCTATTTTGAATTATGAGTGACATGTTGCCTTAGAAGTTATCCATCTTATCCAAAACAATTATATTATATTTTCATTGTTGTGCTTATCAAATTTAAATTTTGAATTTTCCGTTCTATGGTTTTCCTAAACTTGCATCCATTCACACCAAACCATACGGACCTATGATAGTATGTATTGTTAAATGGTGGCACAAGAGAGAAGAGTGTTGATTAGAGAGCAATTAGCACCTAGTAGAAGGGCATTAATGGTAGTGTATATGTACATATAGGATCTATGTGCATATACATTTGAAGATGCATATATGGGTATACATTGCCATTAATAGCTCAAGTGCTTAGTGCATATTGTTTTTCTTTCAAATTAGAAATAATAATCATCCATTAGTAATTTATTTTTAGATTTTTAAACACTATAAAATGAAATTATTCAAACTATCAACTAAAGCTACAAAAATTTATCGAAAATCCACCTAATTCTTCAATGATTTGAGAAGATTACAAATAGTATTAGGAGGAGAAAGCATAGTTTTTATATGCTTTCTCCTTAGAATCATAAAAATCTTAGCAATGATTTCTTGTATATAAAGGAGGAACATATTTTGCGCCACCTTAGATTCTTCTTGGTTTTGATTCCTTCTTTGATTAAGCTTTCTATGAAATACCTTTTCAATTTCCTTAAATTATTTGCTAGGGTGTTCCTTTCATGTTGAAAGTGTTCATTATCAGAGATTTAGAGAGCATGAGTTATAAGCATATTAAGAACACCACATTTTTGTGATGGATGATGATCGGAATCAATGTGTAAATATTAGTTGGTATGGATCTTCTTTCTATATCCATGATGGGAAATGGAACCATTTGGATTCCTTTTCATAAGAACATTTAGGAAAGGAAGGTCCTTATTTTCTTCAATCTCCATGGTGATATGGTCTTTTTGTTTGTTTAAATGCTCCAAAAACATGTCAAGACTCTCTTTCCATGTGGTCGAATTGGAATTTGTGTTATCCACATATCTTACTGTTGGCACACTTACTTATACCAAGAGGGGGGTGAATCAATATAAGTCTATTTTTAATTTTCTTACTATACAATACTTATTATTTTATTATTTTGCAAGCAACAAGAAACTCACACAATCACATAATGCACAAAACACAAAGATTTAACGTGGAAACCCAAATGGGAGAAAACCCAAAAACTTTTCTTTATAAAATCATGTAGGCACCAACCTATTGTTACAACATTTGTAGCCACCAACCTGCAGGAGATACCTATCTCCTCAACTGAGCACCAAATCAACAATGCCTGTAGGGACCAACCTACAACTACAATGTTTGCATGCACCAACCTATAGGAGACACCAATCTCCTTAGTTGAGCACCAACTCAACAATATGTAGACACCAATCTCCTCAAGTTGTCAACAATACTAGATTATCTCTTTCCTACAAGCCTTCACCTGTACAAATTTGTTGCTCTGTTTCTGCTATCATAGCTCACAATTTGCATAGTTTCATAGGTTCTTGTTGACCTTGCACCTCCTAGCCATACTTAAGCAATTAAATTTCATCTTCTTTCATTTTCTGTCACTCAAAAACCTTCGAGCCTCAACTCTCTTACTCTCGCATACTCATCCCTTCACTCACTTATGAAATACAAAATTATTCGGGCATCTTTATTTATAAGGCCATATGTTCAATGATTTATCAATGAAAAAATTTCTGATGAGGCTGACTCTAAATCGTTTTCCTTCTATAAAAATCGGGCTTCAAAAAAATGAGACTAGTCAAATATCTTCTTTGTTTCACGTGTTTTTCTCACGTGTAATTGCACAAACTACATTGCTCAACCACCATCGGATTTGTTCCTTGATCAGATCTCGATTGTCTATCTGTAGGGTTAATTGGTCTTATTCACTAACCATACAATACAGCCTCATCACCGGGACCATCGGGTCATCGACTATCACACCCTCGTCCCTCCAACACTTCAATTATACTCCATGCACTTCATCTGTTGGATCAAACCGAGAGAAAATCACAGTCATCGATCTATTGAGTCCAAATCTCCACATATCGTGCTATTGGGACCATCGGGTATCGAACCACCGAGCCGCATAAACATAGAGAGAAAACCTAACTTACTCAACAATCATTCGATCATTTCTTGATTAGATCACAACCGTTGATTTGTTTACTACATCACCAGGTTGTTGGACCACCAGGATACTGAGTTGTCATACCATTGGGTCGTTAGCGTTGCAATGATCCTCCTTTGATTTAGTATATTGATATGACAATATGTTGGGTCCCATTGTCGGGGTATCAGACCACCGGGCCTATCAACCCTCGAGTTTCAAAACTATACTACTCAATCTCCCAATAACTGATATTGGAACCATGCTTCGTGAAACTGTGTCATCGGGAAATCGGCCCACTGGGACATCGCCCCCTCCCCTCAGAACTTCAACACTACAATGCTCCTCCAATCATCCGATATCCAATTTGTCGGTATGATGACATGGAATATGATGTGAGCTCCACATAGAATCCTTCCACGTGTGATGTATGACATGGCTATGTCATGGTGTCATCATGGTTGTTGACATGGAATTTGAGCTATCCCACCGGGGCACTGGGCCATCGGACCCTCTATACTTCAACATTGTACATGAACTCCTCTCTTCCGATATTCGATATGTCGATATCGCACCACCAGGTCACTGGCCCTCAGAAACTTGGCACTGTGCTTCAACTTTCTCCCGATATAGATATAGTGGGTTCCACAACTAAAAGGTAACTCCTTGCGCAACGTTCTGCAGCTCTTTCACTCACATTAAATTTATACAACAACTACTTTACATTATAAATCCTTCAAACACAATTTTCCTAATGAACGTGGGATGAGTCGGTTTTCTCCATTTACATTGGTCTAGTTAACCAGGACCTTCTTTGCAATGCTCAATGCTACTCATACATTCTTTTACGCCTTCAGATTATTATTGCAAGATTTGTGATTCTGCGTCCTCCTCGATCTTGTCCTTCAATTCTTTTTCAATAGGAATGTCTTGTTTGTCTTCCATTCGTCACAACCCAAATTTACTTGGATTGATTGTTCACAGTCGTCCTGCATTCACAGAATATAATCAATTCTACGTGGTCTTATCACCTTCATTCACACACATTATAGACATGAAAAATCTCATTAACACAACTCATAGAGGCATTCATAGTCTCCCCCTATCTTTGACATCAATGATAACACTATTTCCAATAAAATCCCCCTTTATCATTGATGGTAGAACAATCTGAATCTCTTCCAGTATGTGCAACCATAGATCTCATCATTTTTCTCTCATCTAAGTTGAATGCTTCTTACAAGTCTCTCTTTCTACAAATCTCCCCCTTTCTTTGTACTCTCCCCCTTTGACATCAATGGAAAAGGGATATTCTCCCCCTTCCAATGTACTCTTCATTTTTTTCTCTGCCACCAACAACCTTCTTATTTTTCTGTAGCTCCCTCTGATCTTGTGCTCCTCTCATAGTGATTCAGTGGTTGGATGGCATAGGTACCACCCCTAATTTATTTATGAGATACTCAAATACTTCTCTAGAAAGAGGTTTTGTAAATATATCAACAAGCTCTTCCTTTGTGCCAATATATTCCATCTTGACATTTTATTATATGAATTTCTCTCTTAAGAAGTGATATTTGTTTGGAATGTGTTTTGTCTTTGAATGCATGAATGGATTCTTTGAAATGTTTATTGCACTATTATTGTGACATATAATCGATATGGGATGATCACACTCTACCTTAATGTCCTGCAATGTTTGCTTCATCCATACCACATGTGTGAAACATGTTGTTGTTGTAATTTATTATTCTTCTGTTGTGGATAAAGAGATTGAGGATTGCTTTTTGCTGAACCAAGATACCAGATTGTTTCCCAGAAAGAATGCTCCACCACTAGTTCTTTTTCTGTCATCCACACTACCTGCCCAATATGCATCTTTGTAAGCTGTCAGAGTAAAGTATTTTCCTGTGGGGTACCATAAACTAAAGTCCAACGCACTAAATGCACATGTGTTTCCTTTGGTGCAGCTTGAAACCTTCCAACCAGTCCTACTGCCTGCATAATATATGTTCTTGAAGCTGTCACATATAGGAGGTTGCCTATCATTGATATGTACAAAGTTTGATTTGCTTCCTTTGATTCATCTTCTTTACTTAGCTTACAACCAGTGCCCATGGGTCTGTTGATAGGTTTACAATCTTCCATTTCAAACTTCTTCAATGTATATTTGATATATTTGGTCTGAGAAATTAATATGTCTTTGTTGGTTTGAGTAATCTGTAGTCCTAGAAAGAATGGCAATTCTTCAAGCATGAACATCTCAAATTATTTTTTCATTTCTTCAGAAAAAATTTGGATCACTTGATCAACATTACTTCCAAAAACGATATCATCCACATATACCACAATAATTAACATACCTTCATGACTTATTTTTATGTAGAGATATCTATCTGTTGTTCCTATCCCAAAACCTTGTTTTTGTAAGTACTTATCAAGTCTTGAATACCATGCTTTAGGAGCTTGCTTTAATCCATAAAGTGATTTCTTCAATATTCAAACATATTTTTCATTTTCTGATAATGATAATCCTTCAGGTTGTTAAATGAACACTTCTTCCTCTAAATATACATTCAAGAATGTTGACTTGACATCCATATGATATATTTTGAAATTATTAAAACTTTCAAATTCCAAAAACATTCTAATGGCTTCTAATCTTGCAACATGAACAAAGGTTTCTTCAAAGTCAATGCCTTCTACTTGAGCATGCCCTTTACACATTAATCTTTCTTTATTTCTTACCACTTTTCCTTCTTCATTCAACTTATTTCTAAATACCCACTTTGTACCAATCACATTCTTGTCTCTGGGTCTTGGGACAAGTTCCCATGTCTGATTTTTATCAATATGTTTTAACTCTTCTTCCATATCTTTTACCCAATGTTGATCATTATTGGCTTCTGAAAAACATTTAAGCTCTATCTTGGACAACAAATAGAGATTTACTTGGTCAGAACTACTTGTCAGTTTTCTCTCGCTCTGAGTCTTAACATTTTTATCACTAAGAATTAAGTTTTCTAGACGATTTTTCTGCACAGACCTGGATGGTGTTTGTGTGTCTTGGAATTTTGTTTCTTCTTCTTCTTCTTCTTCTTCTTCTTTGTTGTAATCTACTTCTTCTACTTCCAGTTGGTTCTTGTGTGGTACTTCTTCATCTATTTTTACATTTATGCTTTCAACAATCTTTTGTTATAACATCTATAGGATTTGCTTCTTGGTGAATATCCAAGAAAAATTCCTTCATATACTCTTGAGTCAAACTTGCCTAGATCCTCATCATCTCGTTTTATGTAACACTTTATTCCAAAGATTTTTACGTGTTTGACAGATGTTGGTCGACCTTTCCATAGCTCATAGGGTGTCTTTTCACTGTTGACTCTGATTTTCCCTCTATTTATAATGTAGACAACAATGCAAACTGCTTCTCCCAAAAGTGGTCTAACAATTTTGCTTCATTTAACATTGTCTTGGCGATTTATTGTACATGTATATTTTTTGTTTCAGTTACTTCATTTTGTTGAGGAGTTCTTACCGCTGAATATTATCTTCTTATTCCATGAGCTTCATAGAATTATTCAAAGTTGTAAATTCACCTCCATTATTTGAACTTAAACATTTGATTTTTAGATCTATCTCATTCTCAACTAAATATTTGAATGCTTAAAATTTTTCAAACGCCTTAGATTTATTATTAAGAAAGGTAACCCAAGTCATTCTTGTATAATCATCAATGAAACATAAATATATTTCTCCTTGAAAGCTTTTTGTTCTTGTTGGTCTATAGAGATATGTATGCACAAGTTCCAGTGACTTGGATGTTGCATATTCCTTTGTCTCTAAGCTCACCCTCGATTGTTTTCCATGCTAGCACTGTTTGGAGACAATGCTTGAGGGTTTTGTGATCTTTGGCATATCTATCATTACTTGTTTGGTACTAATTTTTACCAAGTTGTCAAAGTTCATATGATATATTCTTTTATTCCACAACCAACTTTCATCTATCTGCCCCATGAAGCATTTTTCTCCATTAATTTCATCAAGAATGTATACATTGTTTTGGGTTGTGATTGATTTTGCAACCAACTTTCCTGAATTTGATTTTCTAATCTCCATTCTTGAGAGTCAAAAGTAAGAGTGTGTCCTTGGTCACACATTTGGCTTACACCAAGAAGATTATGCTTCAATTTTTCAACACAGAACTTTTTCAACCTTAGCTCTTCCATTGCCAATACTAAGAGTTCCCTTTCCAACTATCTTTGAACTATTATTGTCTCCAAAGATAACATTTCCTTCATTCTTCTTCAAACCCTCTCTCTCCTCTGCAATCCTGAAACTTTCTCCTTCACACTTCCTTCACTGCCTCAGACTCGTTGTAACAAATTCGCCAATAGATCACTTGTTCACTTAGAATATATTCAATAAAATTTTGTGTACACATGAGAGGCTTCTTGAAGTGTATTTATACTTTTCCAAATGACTTATTTCCTTAACTTTAGGGCCCACATTCTATAACTATTTTAACCTTAATTAATGACTTGTAACTTCTTGTTGCAACCATTTATGGGCTTCTTAACCATTCTTCAGGGCTTCCAAACTCATGACCTCATGACTCCTCAACCATGAGGAAATATGTGACATAACACTTACCATTGGAAACATCATGACAAGGATATCCATCTATGGTTATGTTATATGCATTTACATTGTCCTTCATTTCCTTATTCCTCAAACAAATTCGGGATTCATGACTGCACTTAAGGCTTTTTGTATACTTCTTCAAATGCACCCATTAAATATTTTGACATCAATGACAACCACTTTTTTTGACATAAATGACAACCAACTATCCAAAAATATCCCCCTTTGGAATTGATGGCAACACTCATACTCTCCCTGTTACCATTGCTCCTCATCTATCTCTTTCGATGTTTCTCTCCCCATTTGACATCAATGGAAAAAGGTATCTCTCCTTGGGGTTGCTCCCCTTTCTTCATGCTTATGATCTTTCTGTTTTTATCTTCCCCTTTGACATCATGGGAAAATGGGTAACTCCCACTGTCGATATGTATCCCATTGTCTTCATGCTTCTAATATGGTCTGTCTCTTTGACAATTTCTCTCCCCTTGATTTCTCTGCAAGATGTTGTGTAGATCAATGCGGGGATTTCTATATGCACTTTCTTTCCTCTCTTCCAAAGTTTCTTTTCCATTGGTTCTTCCTCTTGTAATTCACTGACATATATAAATAGTATCCAATGTTACTTGACTTCAAGTCTTCATGGCTTGTCAAGTTCACATCAATGACCATACTTTTCTCAAACGATATTGTTCTTGTTGATGGTTTCTCTTCCCTTGTTCTGCTATGCCTTTCAATTATTTACTTCATGTGACTAACTGATTTCACCTATCAATATGCCTTCATCCACTATTATTCATATTATTTGATTCATGTGTTTTGTACTCTCTACTATACTTGCCAAATATCTCATAAAATCATCTATGTCAGTGTGTCATAACAATTTTCCATGACTCTGCTACACAATGATGACCCATATGATGCAAGTGATTACAACATATTCCTTCTCTTCAAATTGACTCAATTATGTCCATTGGTCTGCTCTATGTTTAACACATCCTAAATTCTATATGTCATTGCTTGGAATATTCTATACAATCATGAACCTCTCCCTGAAAAGTGTTCCAATGATATTGTTCATAATTGTCAGCTGACACCTGAAAGTTACTCCACAAAAAATCAAGTTGTCACCAGACATTCTGCACTTTTGTCATCAAACCACTCTGAAACTACTTTTCCAAAATATGAAAGCACTTCAGACTGCTCGAAAGATAGTTCTATGATTTGTAGAGATGATCCTTAGACTCCTCCTCTTCAATATTCATATTTATTGGGAGTCTCCAAGCTGGATGGCTCAAAAAAATACCCGCTTTGATGTGAATTAATCTTCCTCTTTGTCTGTGGAGACATTTTCCTTTTCATCCTCTTCCTAAATTTTGATATCCTTTTCATTTTATTCCTAAAATATGACATCTTCCTCTTCATCCTCTTCCTGGATTCTAGAATCTTCCTTTTTTCCAGTAGATTCATCATGATCTTGCGTTGCTGCAAATATTGTGAGTATGACTTTGTGACTTGTTTTTCATTCACCTTCTCTTCTTGCTTTTAATTTCTTATCCAAACCTTCTTGTATCTGACATCAATGATTTTATTCATGGGAGTCTTTATCACACTTCTACAATTTCGAGCTACGTGACATTTGTAACATTCAATATTGGAGAGAGCCACATAACCATTTCTTGTTTGAACATTTCTTCCATATGCTCTGCAATCTACACCTTTATGTCCAAATTTAGTACATGTAAAAAAATGACCCAAAAGGAAATTTTGATACCTTGGATTGAAAGATCTTCTTTGTGGTGTAGTCCTTCTGAATTATTTCCTTGGCTGATCACAATCTTCTCTTTGGTTGTTTCCTTCACAATGATTGAAGCTTCCTTGCTACTTGAATGTAGAAGGTATTTTGTATTCATTCCTCTCTGACTCTTGTTGACCATGATTCCTTCCATTGACAACTTTTTCATAACTCTTTTGTTCATTTTCTTTTGTCATGGAGCTTGAACCTTCCTCAAAATGAACATTCTTTTATCCTAGACCGGATTTGTCACTATATGGCATTTGATTGTTGAGAATGTTTTCTAACACTTGAGAACTTTTCAAGTTCTTGCTGAGCTTGTTGAATTCAATTCTTAATGACACAAATTCCTTTTCAAGCTTCTCACACTCTTTTACTTTCTTTATTATCTGGATCTGCATTACTTCTTTTGTTCTCTTTCCTTATTCAAGTTGGGTTTTCAAAGAGATGATTTCTTCTTTGAATGATTTGTTTTTCTTCATTTATTTCTTCAGCTCAGTTAAAGAACTGATTAGTTCTTCCTCAAGATCCACTTCACCTTCTTCTTCATTGCTTTCATGAGTTTTTTTCTTAGTTTAAGTAGCCATAAAGTGTACTCTTTATGAATCACTATCATTTTCATCATCTTCATCAGATGAGGAACTATCTTGTCTTGAGAAGATATTTTTCTTGAAGGATTTCCTTTTATATGCTTTCTTGTTTCCCTTTTCCTATTTCTTTTCTTTCTTGGGATCTTCTTCTTCATCACTATCTTAATTCTTAGAATAAGGACATTTATTTGCAAAATGACCAATTTTACCACAATTAAAACATTTTAAGGGAATCATACCCTTGTATTTGTCAGTTCCTCTCTTAAAATTTCTTTAAAAGTTGGCGATTTCTTCATCTTCATCAGAATCATCGCTGCAATTGCAATTTGGATTTGACTTATGCTTTTTCTTATTCTTTTTCTTTTTGTATGCTTTGAAAGTCGCTTCCTTCTTGGATGGGTTCTCCTGTTCTGTTCTTATTTCATAAGCTGTAAATATTCGATGTAGCTCATCCATGCTTAGTGTATCAATTTATATTCTTTCTTCTAGATCTGATATCTTAGGATTGATTCTCATTGGAAGATATATTAGTACCTTTTGAACAATCATAGATTATTTAACTTCTTCTCCCAATCCTTTAATTTCATTCACAGTTTCATTAACTCGTAAAATGTAACTTCATCTTCCTTTATTTTCAACTATTCAAATTGACTTATGTAAGTTTGAAGCTTGGCTTCCTTGACTTTATCATCTCCTTCATAAACATTCTGAAGTTTTCCCCAAACCTTCTTTGTAGAATCACAATGCATAACCTTGAAATATACTGAATGAACGAGGCCATTCAGGATAGCATTTTTGTCCCTTGAATTATTTTGACTGATTTTCTTTCCATCATTATATGTTGGGGGAGTGGAAATCTCTTTGTATTCATCTATTACTTATTGCCAAACATCAAATCCATGTTCTTGTACATATGTTTTCATCCTTGTTCTCCAGAAGGCATAGTTTTTTCCATCAAACTATGGTACTCTGATCTTAGTGTATTCCATGATCTTCCTTCTAATGATTAGATTTTTTTTGAAGGACTTGCTATGATACCAATTGTTGGAATAATGAGAGGGGGGGGTGAATTAGTATGAGAAATTTTAACCACTTTCAATCAAAATATATATCAAATTTATCAACAGTATTCAATAGTTTACCACTTATGCATTCAGTATATCATTGCATCATAAATAGTGTCATTCATTAGTGCATAATAAACAACCACAGATACACATTACACCATTTTTTACGTGGAAACCCAAATGGGATAAAACCACACAATGATTTCTTATATATATCAAGAATGCATTCATAGGAAGCACCAACTTTCGAATTCTACAACACCAACTAGAAGGAGGCTCCAACCCCCTATTTACAAGATCCAAACTGAAGGAAGCTACAACTCCCTAGATTCTCTAACTCCAACTAAAAGAAGGCTCAAACCCATTTATTTACATGCTCCAACATGATGTGGAGTAATCTTCCTCTTCATCTATGGATACATTTTACTTTTAATCCTCTTCTTGAATTCTTACATCCTTTTCATTTTCTTCCTCAAATATGACATCTTCCTCTTCATTCTCTTCCTGGATTATGAAATCTTTCTTTTTACCTGTACATTCAACATGATCTTGTGATGCTGCAAATCTTGTGAGTACGATCTCTGGGAATTGTTTTTCATTCACCTGCTCTTCTTTTTTTTCATTTCTTCTCCAAACCTTCTTGTATCTGAAATCATTGTTTTCCTTCATGGGAGGCTCTATCATGCTTCTACAATTTCAAGCTATGTGACCATAATTGTGGMATTTGTAAAATTCAATATTGAAGAGAGCCACCTAACCATCTCTTGTTTGAACATTTCTTYCATATGCTCTGCAATATACAAATTTATGTACAAAGTTAGTACATGCAAAACAATGACCCAAAAAGAAATTTTGATACATGGGAGTGAATGATCTTATTTGTGGTGTATTCCTTCTAAATTCTTGCCTTGGATGATCACAATCTCCTCTTGGGTTGCTTCCTTCACTATGATTGAAGCTTCCTTGTTGCCTGGATGTAGAAGTTCATTTGTATTCATTCATCTCTTACTCTTTCTGACCATGATTCCTTCCTTTGAGAACTTCTGCATATCTCTTTTGTTCATGTTGCCTGAATGTAGAAGGTCATTTGTATTCATTCATCTCTTACTCTTTCTGACCATGATTCCTTCCTTTGAGAACTTCTGCATAACTCTTTTGTTCAGTTTATTTCATCATGGAGCTTGAACCTTCCTCAAAATGAACATTCTTGTATCSTAGTCCATATTTGTCACTGTATGTCTTTTGACTGTTGATAATTTTTTCTAACACTTGAGAACTTTTCAAGTTCTTGTTGAACTTGTTGACTTCAACTCTCAATGTCACAACTTCCTTTTCAAGCTTCTCACAATATTTTTCTTTCTTTATCATCTGGATCTGCATTACTTCTTTCGTTCTCTTTCCTTATTCAAGTTGGGTTTTCAAGTCGATGATTTCTTCTTTGAATGATTTTTTTTTCTTCCTTTCTTTCTTCAACTAAGTTAAAGCACTGATTAATTCTTCCTCAAGATCCACTCCACCTTATTCTTTGTCGATTTCAAGAGTTATTTTCTTAGTTTTTGTAGCCATAAAGAGTAGTCTTTCTTAATCGTTATCGTTTTCATCATCTTCATTAGATGAGGACCAATCTTCTCTTGAGCAGAGATTTTTCTTGAAGGATTTCCTTTTATCTCATTTCTTGTTTCCCTTTTGCTATTTTTTTCTTTCTTTGGATCTTCTTCTTCATCACTATCTGACTTCTTAGCATAAGGACATTTTTTTCAAAATGAGCAATTTTACCACAATTAAAACATTTTAAGTGAAGCATACTTTTATACTTGTCGGTTCCTCTCTTCAAATTTCTTACCAAGTTGGCCATTTCTTCATCTTCATATAAATCATTGATGTAGCTGCAATTTGGCTTTGCCTCATGTTTTTTCTTCTTCTTTATCTTTTTGGATGCTTTAAAAGTCTCTTCCTTCTTGGATGGGTTCTCCTGTTCTGTTCTCATTTCATCAACTGTAAATATTCCATGTAGCTTGTCCATGCTCAACGTATCAATATTTGTTCTTTCTTCTAGAGATGATATCTTAGGATCAAATCTCATATACTGAATCAACTAGGCCATTCAAGATAGAATTTTTATCCCTCGAATGGTTTTGACTGAGTTTCTTTCCATCGTTATCTGTTGGGGGAGTGGAAGGATATTTGTATCCACCTTATACTAATTGAAAAACAACAAATCCATGTTCTTGTGCATATGTTTTCGTCATTTTTCTCCATAAGGCATAGTTTTGTCCATCAAACTATGGTACTCCAATCTTGGTGTATTCCATTATCTTCCTTCCAATGATAAGATTGTTTCTGAAGGACCTGTTATGATACCAATTGTTGGAATACTGAGAGGGGGGGTGAATGAGTATGAACACTTTTTACCACTTTCAATCACAATATATATAAACTTCAACTTTATCAATAATATTCAATTGTTTATCACTTATGAATTTAGTATATCATTCCATCATAAACATTGTCATTCATTAGTGCATAATAAACAACCACAAATACACAATACACTAGAGTTTAAGGGGAAACCAAAATGGGAGAAAACCACATAATGTTTTCTTATATATATCAAGAATACATTCATAGAAAGCACCAACTTCCAAATTCTCCAACACCAACTAGAAGGAGGCTCCAACCCCCTGTTTACAGGCTCCAACTTGAAGGAAGCTACAACTCCCTAGATTCTCCAACTCCAACTGGAAGGAGGCTCCAACCCCTTGATTTACAGGCTTCAACCTAAAGGAAGCTATCACTCCCTAAATTCTCTGGCACCAACCAGAAGGAGGCTATAACCCCCTTTCCTTGCCTCGTCTTGTCGCCTTGAAATATAAGTGTAGAATCAACTTGTCACTACTTTTGATACTGTTATTGTCACTGTCTCATCAACTTGTAATCAACCTATCATCCAACCTTTCATTGTCACTGTCACATCAACATGTAACTGTCATTGTCACATCAACCTGAAATTGATGATCAACCAATCATCCAACATGTCAGTGTCTCTATCATCTTTACTTTCACTGATGTATCATCATCAACCAACTATAACCATATCCACTCACATGGATACCAAAACCATCACCATACCATGTATATCAACCATGTACCATAACTTGTACCATACCATGTACATAAACCATGTACCAAACTTTTACCATATAATGCATGTACCAAGATATACCATAAAACATGCACTATGAGATGTGCCTCATCCATATACCATATCACTCATGATATGTATGAATCATGCCATACACCATATACAATAAGATATCATCAATGAAGTGCCTCAAGCATGTGATAACATCACTATGACATATACCAAACTAAATACCAAGATAACCAAAATGTGTTTCTAATCAATGTACCATGATATCACCAATATGTTTTCCAACATGTACCAATGTCACCAAGAAATGCATCAAGCATGTACCACCACAACCAATCCATGTACCTCAAACATGTGTTATAATATCATCAAGAAGTGCCTCAAACATGCATTAATATCACCAAGAAATGTACCTCATACATGTACCAAAGATATTCCTCAAACCATGAACTAAATATGGTCCTCAAGCATGTGTCAATGCCTCAACAATACCAAAGACATGCCTCAAGCATGCACCATAACATCACCAACTTGTAACCCTCAAAACATGGATATAGACATACCTTTAAACATGTATTCACCCTATTGTATCAAATCTCAGACATACATACCTTTATGGGCATCAACAACTTGATACAAACATCCTTCTAAAAATTTCCTTAACCTCGCAAGACTAACCCATGCATCACGTAGGGCCTTACGGGATAAGGGTCATACAACCCATGGGGGTTCCTCGCGGGACACTAGTAGTATAACTCGTGGGGGTCAGCCAAACTAGGTTTTCTTAGAAACCCTCACTCTCCTCTGCAATCCCGAAACTTTCTCCTTTGCATTTCCTTTGCTACCTCAGACTCGCCATAACAAATTCGCCAATATATCACTTGTTCACTTAGAATATATTCAATAAACGCATGTGTACAAATGAGAGGCTTCTTGAAGCGCATTTATACTTTTCCAAATGACTTCTTTCCTTAACTTTAGGGCCAACCTGTTGTAAACATTTTACCCTTAATTAATGACTTGTAACTTCTTGTTGCAACTGTTTAGGATCTTCTTAGCCATTCTTTGTGGATTTCAACTTCATGACCTCATAACTCCTCAGCCGTGAGGAACTATGTGATGTACCACCTGCCATTGGAAAAAACATGCCGATGACTATCCATCTATGGGTGTGTTACCTACATTTACATTGTCCTTCATGTCCTTATTCCTCAAACAATTTCGAGCTTCATGACCACACCTGGGGCTTCTTGTATACTTCTTCAAATGTATCCATCACATCTGTTGACATCAATGACAACCAATTTTGTTGACATCAATGACAACCAACTATCCAACAATCAACCTCTTTATGATGGTGCATAAGAACCTATGGGGGTCTAGATGACAGGATCCAACCTTGGTGCAAGAACATAGTGTGAGTTTGCAAGATTCCTTATTCTCTGAATCTCTGAGTAGTATCCCCTGATATGGAAATTTACTTTCCAGTATCTCTTCCTCTATCCTATATGATCGTTGGATGTGTTTCTACTCCTTCCAGGTCATGTGAGGAAGTACTCCATTTTTTAATTGATTCTTGAATATTTCAGTGGAGGAACTCATGTGGTTGGTTTCAAGGTAGTGCTTTCAATTAGAATCAAGTTGTAACTCACTTATTCATCATGATTAATAAAGGAGTTATCTTTCCCTCCAATCTATGTGCAATTATGTTTAACTAGTCCTTATATGTTGAATTTACTTTACATATACAGATTCACTTGCATTTATAATTTAATTTGATAGCTACCTTGCTGTAGTACCTACTTGGTTTCTTTTGCAGGCTGGTAGAGACAAAGGCCTGGAGAAAGTAAAAGGTCGAGAGAAAGGATCTTCATCAAATGTTGGATACAAGGTACACGATCTTTCTTTCTCTCTGATAAGTAATCATTTATTTATTGATATGTATATTGGAGGGTAGGTTGAGTCTTTTAGATACAGTTATGATCTAATGTGACATAAAACCAAGGTCATAGGGTAGAAAATCCCAAAACATAATTGGTGACCATATTGGGGATATTTTTCTCCTAGTTTGGGTCTGTTTAAGGGATCTTGTGATTTCTTATTTTTCTTGTTTTCTAGGCTTTTTTTCTAGCATGTACTACCTAAGAAGTATTTTCTAGTTTCTAGAAGCTTCCTTCTTATTTGCAATTTCTATATTTTGAGTTTTAGCTGAGATGTACGTGCTTTGGCTTTGTATGAACCGTGTATATACATGATTAACTTCAGTTTTAGTTGTGTACATACTTTATTCATAGTGTACACAGTCACATACACTTCTAAAACTTGCTATGGGGGGCATTTTATAATTTTTGGAAAGTTCTGGGTTGGTTGTTCAACAATTCTTGAACCTTCCTTGGTTGGTTTTTTCTTTTGAATGTTATATCAAGTCTCTGTAAACTTGAAAATTTGATCAAAAGTTCTTTCTCTTCGATTGGTTGATCTTTTTGTGTACAAGGTTTTTAGGTGGGTTGAAAGGCTAGTCTTGAGTGGTTGGACTGTACTTCTAGTTCATTGTTGTGTTTCAGTGATCTTGGACTATCTTCTTTCTTCCTCTTTGCCTTCTTTCCTTTGTTCATAAAAAGAAAATACAAAATTGCATTGTAGTTGCATTTTATTTCTTTTTAGTAACAAAAAAGAGAAAATATCTTGGTTGTTGGTTATTTCTTCTCTTGTTCCCTTGCCTCTTAAGTTTTTTCAAGAAAAAAACTCTTATTCTAGCACTTGGGCATTTTAAGAATTTTTCTTGTTTTGAAAAAGTTGCTGATTTTAGTTTCGAGTAGCCTTTTACAAAAAGAAAATGAAAAAACCCTAGTTTGTTGCTAGTTAGGTTCTTTCTTTCTGTTGCTTTGTTTTGCTTCATTTAAAAAAAATAGATGTTAGCATAGGATTTTGTTTTCTTCTCATCTTGAAATCATTTCAAAGGAAAAATAACAAAGACACACTTTTGTTTTCTTCTTTTTCTTTTCTCAAAACGTTGCATTGTGCATTTTGCATCAAAAAGAGAAAATATTGCATTTCAAGATTTGAAAGATTGTTCATGAGTTTTTATTTTTTGAAACTATTTTTCATTGAAGAATTAGTGGAAAGTTTTCTTTGTCAGTTTTCTTATAAGTTTCATTTTGGAAAGAGTCTCAAACAATATCAGTTTCACTTTTGTATCCTTTGAGTAAAAACAAACGCTAAAATGAATGCTAAATATAAAATGTACTAGATATTGTTTCTTGGGTTCACAAACAAGTTTAGGGTTAGGGCCTTGGATTCGGATTTGAGAGATAACTCTCCAAGGCCAGTAAAAAAACATAGGATTTTGAGATAGGGTGAGTTCAAACCTAATAATTGTATAGGCATAGCCAGGAGCCTCCTCTAACACAGGAGATAAACACGAGGTCGTGTGAGGAAGAGTAGATGAGATAACCCCTCCGAAAATCGACCAAGTGTAGTGGATTGAGCATATTTGGGATTTTTTTCCTGAAGTGACACTGAATCATTTGGAATCAGTCCTCTATGAATTTTGGACTTGGTTGAATTTTTCCTAAAGTAATATTGTCCCTCTTGGCATCAATCCTCTTGAAGCTTCGTACTTAGTTTGATATTTTTTGAAGTGACACTTGCCCTTTTGTAGACATTCCTCTAGAAGAGATTCAGACTCAGTTATCCTACCCATACGCTCCATCCCAACTGTTAATTGTACTACCCAGACATCGATTGCGAGTTGGTATCCATAGTTGTTTTTCCTAGGTATATCAAATGTGACTGCGGGGAGTTTCCTATGGTACCTGAGGTAGTCGTCGTATCACACTTTTTAGTAATACTGGAAGGTGCCCCATCAATTGAGGGTACTTGCATTGGATAAGGATAATTATTGGAGTTTGGGGTAACTTCTTCTCAGTCCTTCATTCATCGGTCTTGGGACTTGATCAACCCGTGCTGGTATCAAGAAGGTCCCTTTCCACTTTTTCATTCCTTTGGACTCATGACCTCATCCACCTAGGATGAAATTTTGAAGAAGTTTTTTGTCTACAATGTTTCTCTTATGACTTTTTAGTGGAGTGCTACTTTGTATAGTTAGCCTTAGGTTGTGTCTAAATCACTTCTTTTGGATCATTGATTCAAGGTGGTCGACCAATCACTAAACTAGTTGGGAAGGACCTCTGGTCTTCCTCTTGAAAGTGTGGAGTCACCTCCTATAAGGTGTAGGTTTTTATACCACTGGTTCATTAGAGTCAGTGTGTGATACTTTTTCAAATGTGAACAATCCCGCAAGGGATGGACCTGTGCATAAGAACGTCATGGCCAGATTTATTGAGGATACCAACCAAGGTACCCCTTTCGACGAGGGTTCTTGTGATTTTCCATTCTTTGGAAATGTTGGTGCCCCCTTGATGGCCACTTTGAACATTCCTGGGTTGAATGTTGGGCTATCGGTTTGGTTGTTGACCACTCTGAATGTATCAAATTATCTTGATGCTCCTAAAATAATAACTTTATGTCATGGGAATTGTATGGATGTTGATCCTTTACCTTATGCATCTAAAAAGTCTACTCCTTCTCCTTCTCCCTCTTCTGGTGAAAGTCTAGCTACTAGTAAAATGAAGTCTAAAAGGAATAGGAAGGGGAAGAGTAAGAAGGAGTCACCAACCTCTACAATTCATGTTGGAGACCTGTGCCCGGCCTTTATAATCCATGTTGGGGGTAAGAAACCATCCTATGAAAGTCATGTTGGGGGAAAAAGTCCAGTCACTGCGAATCATACTCGCATTGAGTCACCAACCTATGCAATTCATGTTGGAGACTAGTCACCAACCTCTACAAGTCATGTTAGAGACTCGATACCAACCTCTGATAGTCATGTTGGAGTTATATCAACAACCTTTGCTATTCATGTTGAAGACAAGCAACCTGCCATTGCAAGTCATGTTGGGGGGAACCCAACGGCTACTACAAGTCATGTTGGGGGCATTAATACTGCTGAGAAATCTATACATATAGGACGTAATCCCAAGTTCCCTTGTAATATTTGAAAAAGATATCACCTTACTCATTTGTGCCCAGAGATTATCATCGTACGAAGAATGTGGTCCTTGTATGAAGGACCTCCTATTTTTGAGTCATTTTCGGTTTCCCGACAACCTATTCAGTCATTGGTTGATCAAGTGGTCATGTCGATGCAATATTTGTCCAACACCACTCTTGTTTTTGGGGGTGATGCATCTATCGACCATGTTGTATCACATCCTATTCAACCAATGGTTGAGGAACTGGCCATGTTGATGCAATCTTCAACCAATCCCACTCTTCTCTTGGAGAGTGATGAGTTTACCAAAGTGGTCCACCTGATGCAATCTTCAGATGATTCCACTCTTCTTTCGGTGAGTGGTGTGTCTTTCAATTGTGTCTTTAGCATTTCCATTTTAGTACCTTTTGAACAAGGGGGAAGTCCACTCTCTTTGATTCCACTCCCTCCAAGTCCTAGGATGGTTTTCTTTCATTGGAATGATCTTGTTGAGTTTCATCTTCCTTCTTCTGCACCTTTCCAGATAAAGGTTAAAGTTAATTCAATGATTTTTTACATATGTATTATAGATGAAGGATCCTATGCAAGTATTTTATCCTCCTAATCTTGGCAAGATTTGGGCTCTCCCAAGATTATGTCAACTACTAGTGAGTTGTTGGCTTTTGACAAAATACCTAGTGAATGTTTTGTGATTCTTCCTCAGTTGCCTATCACGTTAGGTGGAAAGACTATCCCAATCAATCTGTTAGTGGTACCATGCCCTTTAGACTTCAATATGATTCTTGGGCGTGATTATGTGTATGCGATGAAGGTTGTGGTGTCTACGCTCTTTTGTGTGATGCATTTTCCTCACAATGGAATCATTGTCACTATTGATCACATTTCATAAGATAATCACCATCCTAGTTCAACTTTAGCTTATATTTACCCTTTTTATATTCCTAGTGTTTGAGTTGACTCTTCCCCACCATGGGTAAATTATGTGGCGTCTTATCCTCAATGTTCAAATGATTCTGAGAAGGATTATTTACAGTCATGTTGGCCTTCTCGAGAGAAGGTCTCAACAATTGATCATGTGTTGTATCTAATGGGGGAATGTGAACCTTTGATTTCCCCTTTTGGCCTAAGTTGTCTTCAGTTTCCCATTGAGTTTGATCTTACTGTTTGTAATACCTTGAGCCCTGGTATTTGTGTGTTGTTGAGCCCTAGTTTCATGGATGTTGAGTTGCCTTCTAATGAGGCTATCCTTGAAGCTATGATTATGGATCTTCGACCTCTTCCTGAACTGGAAGCTTTACAGGTTGTTTACCAAAGAATCCCTTGGCCTAAGCCTAGCAATGGGATCTACCTGGAGCACTACTATGCATAAGTTGAAAGGTTATGCATTCCTCTATACATATTGTTCTTTTAGGGTTTCTTGTTTTCAAGTTTTGTATTCCATAGCACATGTTATTTTCATAGGTTTCTATACTGGACTTATTAACCTTTGGGTGAGTGTTTTCGGTCTTATGTACATGACTTTGAAGAAATTTTTCTTTGGTACCTTTTCTTATATGTCGATCCATTTTGATAGGAAATGATCTTGAAACTGGCATAGAGGTTAGATTTTCCCCTTCATGCATTTTTTCATTATCTATTTCTTGTTTTATTTTTCCTTAGGATTGACCCCACTGAGTTGATACATGGAACCTTATTTGTTGTTTAGAATTGTTGTGATTCACATGGTAGATCCTACCATTCATGAGTGCCTTAGTTAGAACCTTGTTCACAATTTTGCGCCCATGCTGAAATACTTTCATAGGATTGGGAGCCTCGTTTAGTCCTGCCATGACTTTGTGTTGAAGCTTCATATATTCTTCTCATTCTTATTTTGGATAATAACCTATGGGGCTCCCTCATTTATGTGTTGATTTGTGATACTACATTGCATTTCACTTCTTTCATTTTTGAGCCTAATGACGACTTTAGTTTGTTGTTTATCCTTTTATGCATTCTCATCAATTGATATCCATGCAATATTTTTCCTTTTTGACTTGACACATGTATCCTTGGAGGAAAATTTCCCTCGAGTGTCCATATCCTACACATGCTTTCCTTGCATTGAGCATAGGTACGTTCCTTGTTCTTGGAACTAGTATGCTTACCTGTGATGGTTGTTTCTTTCACTCTATCATAGCATTATTTTGTTCTTTTTCATGCTTTATAATATGAAAAAAGACAAGAAAAATTAAAAAAACAAAAAAAAAGGGGGGAAAGAGTCTATCTCTTTGTTTGGAAGTAGTCTTGTCGCCCTTGAACAAAGAACAATCTTTGAGTCATTGTCTCAATATTTTTGGGTTTAGTATGGCCATAGGACACTGCCAATTACATAGAGTTGGAACTCCTCCGATTGGTTACTCTTCGAGTTACTATGGAGAGTTTGTTGATGCATCGTGCATAACAAACTTATGTCAATTCCTAAAGTCCATGCTTCCTTAGTCACATAATGTGTCATGATTTTGTTCAAGGGAAGTCTCAACCCGAGTCTGTCATTCTGTATAAATCATTGAATTTTCGAGTCGTCCTTTCTATTTTTGTCAAGTACTTCTTAGTTTCACAAGTATATTTGTATCTCATTCATGCTACTAGAGAAATTCCTCATTGACTTCTCGCTAGAAGGTTTTCTCTTATAAATTATGAATCATTGTTCTGAGAGTATGACCTAGAGTTGCACCCTAGGCCTATTTACATCATTGATATGTGACCTTGCACTAAATAGATGGAAAACCATCATTGGTTGTTGACTGAGTGGTTTCCATTTGACCCCACTGGTGGATTCATCATCTTTGTCAGTAATATTCATTATTTTCTACTATTCAGAGAGTCTCTTTCATGTGTTATTCCATTTGGTACATGCCAGAGTCGTACCTTGGTTTGGTCCTTTCAAAATTTTCATTTGAGTTATTCCAAATATTTTTCTTTATGCTACTCCTTGTGTTGGATGATGGGGGATGTCTTAATTCCATCCTTCCAGTAGATCTCTTCCTATAGACTTCAACAAATCTTTCTCTGGGAAAAGGATATATTGTCATTTTTAGTACCTTGGGGCTTGGATTCATTAGTGATAGGTTTCCTCGCTATTGACAGTGGGAATACATCAATGCCCCCTGATCGATAGATACTATCAAGTGTTTGACATCGTATCCTATATTCAAAATTGTTAGGATGTACTAGGTATATTGACACCCATTATCATCATCGGTGGGTTGTCTCATGTTTGTTAATGGTATACATCAATGATCAATAATCAAATGGTGTTGCATTGTGTTTGAATTCAACACATTTATTCACATAGTGTAGACTCATACCACGATGGGTTTTTTTGAAGACCTTGGGTGAAGTACGAGCATCACATCTTTTATGCTCCTACCTGAGCTATATTTATTTTACCACCCTCAGTGACATTGATACTTGTAGAGAATCATTTTGTTCACTTCAATGGCTCCAGATATCCTTAGATTTGATTTCGATACATAGCTCCATTGTGTATCCATTTGTGGCTATGATCTACATTTGAATGGATCCACTGTGTACATGTTTCATGGCCATGGACATAGGTTATCCTTTTATACTCCATGGATCCATAGTGTATTTGATTTGGCGGCCATGCTTCTATCACTCATGAACATGGGTATGCCTGAATCGGGAAGAGAATACTCTTACTTTATTTCTATTGTAGGTTCTATTATTGGATCAGTTGTCTAGGTACTTTCATTTGGAATTACTTTAGTGCATCCTCACCTTTCAGAGTTATAATTTGTTTCAGCCATCAATTTCTCTTCTGAACTCACACATTAGGGGGCATCTATTATAACAAAAATTGCCACCCCAAATTGCATTTGTGAGATGGCCTAGTACATTCCTCAACTTGCAAACCTTAATCCCACCCTCCTTCATTAAAATCATATTGAAAACATTATCTTTGTTGATGTATTCTATTCATCCATGTGCAAATCGCGTACATACGCTGTTTTCTAGTGTGAAAATCACGTACATCCCCAATTTTGTGAAAAAATTAAAATATTTCGTACTTTTGGGCGAAGTTTACAGTTTTTCTGTTCCTAAACTTCCAATTGCTCGTACACAATGGAATGTAACCATCTCAACCTATTTATGATGGTACATAAGAACCTATGGGGTGTAGATGAGGATAGCCAACCTTGGTGCAAGAACATGCTTTCAGTTTGCAAGCTTCCTTATTCCCTGAATCTCTGAGTAGTATCCCTTGATCTAGAAATTTATTTTTCAGTATCTCTTACTCTCTCATATATGATCGTTGGGTGTGTTCCTATCCCTTCCAGGTCATGTGAGAAAGTACTCCATTGTAGAGTTGATGCTTGAAGAGTTCAGTGGAGGAACTTAGGAAATTGGTTTCAAGGTTGTGTCGTTACTTAGAATCAGGTTCTAACTCACCTATTCATACTGATTAATAAAATAGTTCTCTTTCCCTCCAATATATGTGCAATTATGTTTAACTATTTCTTATATGTTGAATTTTCTTTACATATCTAGATTTACATACTACATTTATAATTTAATTTGATAGCTACCTTGTTGCAGTATCTACTTGGTCTCTTTTGCAGGCTGGTAGAGACAAATCCCTGAAGCAATTCATAGGTTGAGAGTGAGGATCTTCATCAAACATTGGATACAAGGTATGAGATATTTATTTCTCTCTTCTAAGTAATCATTTCTTTACTGATTTGTATATTGGAGGGTAGGTTCAGGATTTTAGATACAGTTATGATCTGTTGTGACATAGACCCAAGGTCATAGGGTAGAAAATCCTGAAACAATTTTGTCCCAGTTTTGCATGAGTTTGTAGAAGAGAAAGAAACTATGTATGAATCAAAGAGACTAGAGCGCATGATGCATCTTTGTTCTATGATTTTGTATCTAAATGACTGTGAAGTTAATGAATGAAATGTGAATTTCTTCCTCTCTGCATTTTTTCGTGTTATCACTTCAATGTATGTTTGTTTACTTTTTGATGCATAACAATATGCTACCTAGATATGAATGAATGAATGGGTTTATTCCTGAGAGGTTTTCATGTATTTTTTGTCCCTTCACATCCATGACAAGACTAATGGTCTCTATGATTCTCATGGTGTCTCGGGTGAGACCTTCTTCTGTCCTCAGCTGAAGATTGAATATGCCAACGCCTTGGGCTTGTTTTGGTAAATCTTGATGAATCGTGGGTCTTTAATCCCCCAACGAATGAAGACACAATGCCAACAAGGTAGTCCAAGCCATAATGGCTTCACCTTGTTGGCCAATATCTTATCATGTTCATTCAAAAGGGGTTTTTAGAATTTTGAGAAATAAAATTAATATATTTTAGGTATTGAAGGGGAGGTGGATGGTACAAGGGGTTTATATGCATTGGGGTATATAAAAATGGGTATCTAGTAAAAATATATTTCTTTTATTTATTGAAAGATGTATTGGAAGGGGGTGTTACAATTATATTTGTCACCCTAGGGGTACATAGAGGACCTTCTCAAAAGGTGTACCAAAGTATACATACACATGTACCTAACAAGGGTTTCCAAAACCATGGAAAAATACCTACCATGTAATACCATGGGAAAATACCATGGGTTTCCAAAACCATGGGCTCATAAACCACCATTAGGTAAATTCCCATTTAATAGGAGGAAGAGCACTTCATTCCTTATTTTAGGAGATAATTCTTATTTCATGACTAGAGAGCGCACTAGAGTGAGAATACTCTTCCCCTAAACAAAGGCACACCTCTTCTTGAGTCATGCTTCGGTTACACTAAGTGGAAATTGAGTGAGAATATTCTTTCCCTAAAAAAAGGCACACCTCTTCTTGAGTCATCCTTCAATTAAACTAAGTGAAGTCTAGTCTTGCATGCATATATTGGAATTATCACCCAATCTTGCAATCCCACCTTTGAATTATCAACAAGAGCACATGTATTCCTTGGAATCATCACCAAGATTGTGCCTCACATGTGGATAAGGTTAGGAGGATGAATTCATGATTCATATATAAGAGTAATTCACTCTACTTGAGAATATTTATTCAACTATGGATAGAATGGCTAGTTAAACCAAGACTAGGTGACAGATGACTAGTGTTGCAGTTAATGCATGTCCTAAGTAAGCTATAGAAGACCAAATACAATGAATCATCTCATGGAATGATGGATTATTTATGCATGGAGGTTTTCTTGGAGAGGATGAGGAAGAATTGAGTAAATTTATGCTATTGAAATTCCAAGAGAGTGAGAGCAAAAGGAAGATTTGAAGCAAGAGCCAAGGAGAACCACAACTTTGGATTCAAGGTGAACACACCATTGATGTAAGGTTCATATTTTGTCTTAATATAGATCAATGCTACTTTCCCCTTCCATGTTTTGTCTATTTGATTACATGTTGGCATACTTATTCTTTGCTTAAGTAAGATAACATAGATTTGAAGTTATTTAGTTTTCTTTAATGCTTGAAGGATTGGAGTTGGGTATTTCTTGTCTTGTGTGTGCATGAAGCAAGCATAGGAGAAGGAGATATATATCCATAGTTTATTTAGTTGAGACTACGTGTAATGTCCCCACTTTGGGACATCATTATATTACAAATTGTTATGATGACCAGAGTAGCCAGATGGAGGTTATAACGAGTACAGGGGCTATTGAGGGTTTTTTTTGGGTCCAACTTGCATCTCTCATCTTATTTCATCATGATGATCCATTCCTCACATCTTGGATTTGGTTCCGTTGCATTCCGACGATTTCCGTAATTTTGAGTTATTTTGGGCTATATGTTAATTAAATTCACTAAGGACGTCATATTGGGAATAATACTTGGAGGTAACTCTTAGTGTAATAGCTCATTGGAATTGGGAGGAATAACACTACATGATAGGATGATGAGAAGTGACTTTCAGTGGCCAAGGAAGCCACAAGGAGGGATAAACTACTTTTTAGAGGAAAAATGGTTAATTAATTAATTAAAGGATTTAATTAATTAATTAATAATTAAATAAAGTAAAAGTCACTTGGAGAGGCAGGTGAGTAGGGAGGATAAAAGAGAGACATGGCTCTCATTATGTTGTTTATCATTTTGATGTCTGGCTTCTTGCTAGAGAGCCCATGCACTTGGGGGTTTTGAGGGTTTTGATTGAACAAACCCTAGAGATCAGCTCGGTGGTGAAAGATCCCACCCAACCTGGTCCAAGATTGGTCAAGGAGGTGAAATATTCCTCTCTCACCATTCTACATCAGTTCTATATCAGTCATAAGTGAATTCTACAGGTTTAGAGAGAGGTGGTGTGCATTGTTGGAGGTTTTCTACAGGTGGGGTGCATCACTTGAGGGAGGAAGATTCGATTTGGCTTGGGGAAGCTAGATCCATAGTAGATATCACTCTTGGATTGATTTTCATCACCCTAGCACTTATTTGCATCAGTATTAGAGGGTATACTTCAGCCATTCAATCTACCATTCAAGAGGGCAAGTTTTCCCTTGAGGAGGGTGCACTGTCCATTAGATATCTTGTTTTTTGGAGGGGAAGAGCTTTCCCAACATCTTGGAGCTTTGGCACAAAGGTTTCCTATTCCCCGATCTACAGTTTGGTAGTTGGTTTCAGTGACTTAGAGGCCATATCCTTGGAGGCCGAACTATTGTCTTGTTTCATCTAGGAGGGTGCATCTCTTATTAGAGACATTATGGTTTGGGGGTCTTCTAGTTGATCTACTACTCCGAGATCGCTCATATCTTGTTGCCATCACCTGATCTATCTTCTCATAGAGTCTTGTAGTGGTTTGAGTCCATCAGAGAGGAAACCGTACTTTCCTTGGACCATTCCAGTCAAGAAGTGCGCATTGTGAGAGAGAGGGAATCACATATAGTAGAGGATATCCATTGGATTGCAGTGTTAAGGTCTTCATCTTGGAGAGGCTTTTGGAAGCCTAGATCTTTGTATATCTTGTATCTTGGAGACTGTATCATCCATACACTCTATGTATTCTATAGCTGTCCCATTTTGTATGAGGTTAGATATTATTATGAACAAAATCATATCTGGGGTATTTGTGCTATTTACTTGAGTTGTTTCTATTGTATCTTGTTGTGTACATGTTGTTGGATTCATTGTTATCATTACTTGCTGCAAAATACACAAAGAACCAACACTATAAACCCCATTGCACTTCAAGAGGTTAAAATCAATAAAGTGTTTGACAAAATACCACAAACAGAAAACACCTAAAAATTAATGAAAAATCAATGTTCCAATCAAATCTGGTTGGGAACATTACAGTGGTATCAGAGCGTTGATCCTCCCAGCCAATGGGGATTAGCGCATGCAGAAATACATGAGAGATGAATATTGCACATTTTTCTAGAGGGATTGTTGGTTGTGAGAGGGAATATCAAACCCTTAATGATATTCTCAGGAGTATAATAACATTCCATCAGTTTGTATCCTTTGAAAATCCTAGTTGGAGCATAGATGAGGTTACACATTGGGTCAGAATATCAGGAGAAAATATAGACAGAGGATCTATATGGAAGGAAGAACAAATTATTCCTACACCCATTAAGAGCATGAAACTTTGCTACAGCTACAAAGTGCCTTGGGAACCAGATCATAGATGTAGGGGTAAAGGTAAGAGGCACATTGTTGAGGTGCACTATGACAGTGAGGGTGAAAAGATACATGGGGATGCAACCATAGATTCATATTTAGAGCAGTTCGAGGAGGCTAGTGACTCTTGCACACTTGTAGAGGCTAGTGAATATTGCACGCTTGGGGAGGATAGTGACCCTTGAACATTGGAGGGACAATCATATGGAAATGATGATAGCACCTATGCTGTAGCAGTCATATCACATAGTGTTGATGACCTTACACTTTAGCAGAGTGGTGACACTAGTGAAGAATCACACGTGTTAGCACCTAGACATGATGAGCTTCCTATGGTGACTTTGACATAGTTGGCACCTTCTCAGACACCTATGATAGCCATGACACAAGAGAATATTAGTGGAATTGTTGATATAGTGGTAGAGCCTTGCGTGAGGATTGCACACCTAGGACAGGTGGACCTGCATGAGAGACATGACTTGGGGACAATGGACTTTACCCATACCTATTAGTATGACGAGAGAGAGTCACCTCTTTTGGGGACTCCATTGTTTGATCAGATTGTGGAGACGCAGAGTTTGATGGGACACTTACTTCCAGGACCGGTCAACAATGATGAGGATGCACTCCTTATTGGCCAGGATGACCATAACACGTGTCTGGACACATCTCTATGGGATCCAGGCACATATGATAGTAATAGGGTGAGTGCACAGGAGGATACAAATGCCCATACAAGATACAATGTGATTCAAAGGGAGCTAGTAGTTGGTGATGGTGTGCAGTGGCATACAGGAGGACCCAATAGCACAGTGGACAGTGGGAAGTTCAGTGCCTTATCTTTTGCGGAGAGTGTTGTTGGGGATTCCATCGTTGACACTAGCAATGAGGGGCATGAGGTGGCACCTCAACATGATTCTGATAAGAAGTCACGACACTTGGTAGGATAGTTGAGAGTCAGTGAGGACATGATTATGGCAACCACTAGGTGCATTGATGACACACACGCATTGGTGGAAGATTGTTGTTGGAGGGCATCAATGGCCCATGATAGTTCATACGGGGGATTTTCCATGGATGAATTTCATACTCTCAGGGAGAGAGTGGCTATGAAGAGGGTCGACTACCAATAGTTGTTGATGGATAGAGATTACCTATTGGAGGTTGGCGAAATGTATCACAGGGAATCTGAGGGAGCAGGAGTTAGAGGTAAACCGACTCACTCATGAGTTGGTGAGCACACAGAGATTCTTGGAAGGAACACAAACAACCCTTCAAGAATTAGAGTCCATATCAGAGGAGCTCCTTGAGGACATTAGACAGAGATCCACTACATCTATCTTAGTAGAGAGTCAGATATATCCTTCAGCCATATTGCTAGAGGATGTTGGTGGTTTAGCAGAGGAGCACCAGTTGATGGAGGAGCATGAGGAGTACCTATGATCACTGATGAGTATGGAGAGATATAATCCAGAGAAGCAGTAGGATGACCATATGTCACAGAAGCTACCCTCCATGAGGATCTTTGAGACAATCAAGCACTCACATACGCATGAGGACTCCAGAGCCAGAGGTAGTTATGAAGAAACTTCTATTTGTGTCCCGGTATTGGTTGACCTTCATGTAGAGGTTGACCCAGTAGTACACCCATGATCCATAATACTGCAGGAGTATACATGAGATTACATGAGTATGCAGAAGCATATAGTGGTGACTGATAGTACACAAAGACATGCAGAGGTGCACGGTGGGATTTAGAGGGAGATATTGGATTGCAGGGGGGAGACACACTTAATGGAGCATGGAGATGCCTCTCCTTTGCAGCAAAACATAATCCTAGGAGATCACCTTCAAAGTATCAACAGTTTCATGAGCGGTGATGGATGGAGAGTGGCTAACCAACAATTTGAGGAGCTACCCCCGGTTGTTCCTGATAAGTGGGGTTCAGTGATGACTACAGGTGAGTATTTACCGTGGGTACCAGTGGACAAGATTTCAGTAGAATCCTTGGGATTGACCAAAGCATATGATACTTTCCAGTCCTACAGTCGATTACAAATGTTTCTGTTAGCCTTTCCCGACACTTTCATCATCGACAATGATATCAGAGGAGATAGACAGTGGCATAAGACATGGAGAGTTGGTAGGTCAAGACCCCCTGACATGAGAATCTATATTACACTCAACAACATAGGGGTGGAACATCAGAGGTAGATAGTTGAGACCTTGTGCATGATGGTGAGCATCTTAGGCCATGGGATAATAGACATCTTAGAGGGTGACACCGATCTATATTCTCATGGGGATGAGCATGGAGGGATTCCGACTGTTATCAATATGACATAAGAGCAATTAGTGGGGATTGAAAGTGATAAACTTCCAAGTTTTCCATGGGATCCAAGAGTCCATTTGGTTAGTAAGTTGTTTCACCTTATGATGGCCCAGGTTGCGCCAGAGAGCCACATACTTCACTCTGGGTTGGTTTTGAGTGGGCTTGTCCTATGGAGTAGGACAATTTCTCCCTTTTGATACTCATGATCGAGTATGGAGATGGTTGGGAAGATATTACTTCCACATAGGTACTTTTACCGATGCATCTTCTGGATAGCAGGTCCATTTTTCACAGGTATTCCAGTGTGAGGATCCAGGAGTGGGGGATCCATTATGTACACGGTGAGAGGATAGTCATGATCAGAGTAGTGCAGCGCCAACATGGTGATCTTTGGCAGAGACTAGCATGGGACCTGGGAATTAATTGCAGGGCTGAGAATTTCATTGACTGATGGAGGCGAGTGGACCCTTGCAAGGGAAAGTTATTTTTACTTTCCATTGAGCTTCAGTATTAAGGAGAGCACGTCACTTGAGGGTGATTCAGTGAGGTCTTGCAATACCTCACTAGGGAAACAACATGTAAAGTTGGTGGAGACCGTGTTGGTCTTGGTATGGACTTGAAGGATGGGCTCATTTCGGGTTGAGGCCATGTGTCATTTGCAAGAGACTCATGGTGTTGATATGTTTCAGGATTATGCTTCACAGGGTATTGCAGTTCACGTCCTGATATGGGACCCAAGGAATAGATTGTGTGATAGTTCAGCTTTGGATGGATCTTACTGTGTGTCCCACAGGTGGACATGGGACCCCGATATTATATATGGATTGATTCAGTTATTGTTTGAGGACAAGTAATATTCTAGCAGGGAGGACTGTAATGTCCCCACTTTGGGACATCATTATATTACAGAGTGTTATGATGACCAGAGTAGCTAGATGGAGGTTATAGCAAGTACAGGGTCTATTGAGGGGTTTTTTGGGGTTCAACTTGCATCACTCATCTTATTTCATCATCATGATCCATTCCGCATAGCTTGGCTTTGGTTTCGTGGAATTTCGTATATTTCCATAATTTTGAGTTATTTTGGGCTATATGTTAATTAAATTCACTAAGGACGTCATATCAGGAATAATACTTGGAGGAAACTCTTAGTGTAATAGCTCATTGGAATCAAGAGAAATAGAACTACATGATAGGATGATGAGAAGTGGCTTTCAATGGCCAGGGAAGCCACAAGGAGGGATAAACTACTTTTTAGAGGAAAAATGGTTAATTAATTAATTAATTAATAATTAAATAAAGTAAAAGTCACTTGGAGAGACAAGGTGAGCAGGGATGATAAAAGAGAGACAGGGGCCTCTATTCTCTCATTATGTTGTTTATCATTTTGATGTCTGGCTTCTTATTAGAGAGCCCATGCACTTGGGGGTTTTGAGGCTTTTGACTTAACAAACCCTAGAGATTAGCTCGGTGGTGAAAGATCCCACCCAACCTGGTCCAATATTGGTCATGGAGGTGAAAGATTCCTCCCTCACCATTCTACATCATTTATATCTCAGTGACAAGTGGATTCTACAAGTTCAAAGAGAGGTGGTGTGCATTGTTGGAGGTTTTTCTGCAGGTGGGGTGCATCACTTAAGGAAGGAAGATTCGATTTGTCTTGGGGAAGATAGATCCACAGTAGATCTCACTCTTGGATTGATTGTCATCACCCTAGCACCTATTTGCATTAGTATTGGAGGGTATACTTCAGCCCATTCAATCTATCATTCAGGAGGGCGAGTTTTCCCTTGAGGAGGGTGCACTATCCATTAGATATCTTGTGTTTTGGAGGGGAAGAAATTTCCCAACAGCTTGGAGCTTTGTCACAGGGGTTTACTATTCTCCGATCTACATTTTGGTAGTTGGTTTCAGTGACTTAGAGGCCATATCCTTGGAGGTCGAACTATTGGCCTGTTTCAGCTAGGAGGGCGCATATGTTATTAGATACATTGTGGTTTGGGGGTCTTCCAGTTGAGCTATTGCTCCGAGATCGCTCATATCTTCTCACCATCACCTGTTCTATCTTCTCATAGAGTCTTGCAGTGGTTTGAGGCCATCAGAGAGGAGGCCGTACTTTCCTTGGACCATACCAGTCAGGAAGTGTGCATTGTGAAAGAGAGGGCATCACATATAGTAGAGGGTATCCGTTGGATTGCAATGTTACTTGGTCTTCAGCTTGAAGAGGCTTTTGGAATCCTGGATCTTTGTCTATCTTGTATCTTGGAGACTGTATCAACCATACACTCTATGTCTTCCATATCTGTCCCATTTTGTATGAGGTTAGCTATTATTATGAATAAAATCAGATTTGGGGTATTTGTGCTATTTACTTGAGTTGTTTCTACTGTTTCTTGTTGTGTACATGTTGTTGGATGCATTGCTATCTTTACTTGCTGCAAAATACACAAAGAACCAACACTATAAACCCCATTTCACTTCAAGAGGTTAAAATCAACAAAGTGTTTGACGAAATACCACAAACAGAAAACACCTAAAAATCAATGAAAAACTCAATGTTCCAATCAAAATATGGTTGGGAACATTACACTATGCATGGAAAACTATTAGCAACCAGACACTTTTCTCTCTCCCATAGCATAAAGAACACTTGAATCTCGTAGATCTAGGAAATTTAATATCGTGATCTATTGTTGTCTGTCTCGGATCAAGGAAAGATCCGAGGGAGAACTCTCATGTCCACGGGAGGGAAATCTCAATTAACATGGGGGTTCAACAAAATTATTTTGGGAGGTATTTATGAATATCTAGTGAAATTAGGTGTATTCTTTAATATTCCACGAACACACTTCCTCTGTCACAGGTTCATTGAGTGCAAATCTTGTGGTCAAAACATGGTGAACCTTAAGCACCAAATAAACTTGTCATAAATACATAGCATGCAACCTTGACGTGATGTGTTTTATGAGTGGAACCATGCAAAACATCAAGTTTCCACCAACATTTATGGTAAGTTTGGTTGGTGCTTAAGTTTTGTCATCATAACATGGGCCATCTTTTGAAGGCCAAAGCTTTCCCATTATGACTCCAATTTTTATTCACTATAACTCGTTCTGAAGCTATTGACATGTACTACCCTATATGGCCATCTGTTACATTGATGATGCCATTTATTAACCTCCATTTTAACCCCAATTGACCCTTTTTTATTTTTTTTTATTTTGACCCTATTTAGTGGATTTCGAGATTGATCCTAAAATTGACCCCTTTAAAAGGAAAATAAATTATATAGTGACCCATTTCATATCAACTAAATTGACTCACATTTTGCATTTTACAACATGAATCATTACGACCCTATACCTTTTGTTTTTCTCCATTTGGGGGCCATACCATTAAACGGATACAGGGTCCTCTTGTAGCGATCGAGCCTGACCACCATGTTGAAAACCCCCAGCTAGTGCATCTGAACCAATCAGCCAAACATCTGAACTTGAACTTGAGACCTCTCGGAATCCAAAAAATTCTAGAAAAATAGCTTTACCAATCCACTAAAAGCGTAAGCCCCATTATCGCCCAATACCTATCTTCACATTACATATATATATATATTTATAGAACACTTTATGATATATATCATTGTAATCCCACAAAGTTTGCTCTTGTCTTAAATGCTTACTTCATCCTTTAAATAGTTAATCAACCATATAATGGATCATTGCTATAATAAAATTTCTTCATTAGGCATCAACCATGCATGCATACTAAATTGTATAAATAAATATGTTACAATATCCAGAAGTTGGGTAAGAAAATGCACATATACAAAGCTTAATGGGACTCGTTACTCCTCCTGCTTTGTCTTCAATCCAATTAGATGCCTTTAGTGTGACCAGGGCAACTCTCCCTCTTCCCTGAAAGTTCCTGATCATATTTGCGAAGTAACATGAGCTTGCATTTGACAAAAGATTATTATTATTTTTTTTATAAAATTATAGTAGAGATTTTTGAACCTGATGAAAATATGGAGACAATCTAAATATGTAATTTCAGTGAATTCCATAATTAATTTGAGGAAAAATTGCTTTACATCAGAAAACCAGCCACTCGTTAACCTGTTATCTTACTTCTCGTCACTGACGTGTCAAAACAGTTAATCCACGTGGGACATATTGCACGGTTAGGCTTGTAGAATTCGGTACTTGGAATCAATATCAAGTCGATCGCCTGCTGAAATCGTGTCACCTGCAGTTTTTTCTGAAGGAAAATCTTGAACCAACAAGCCAGCTGGCATCTTTGAGCCGATTGCACTCTTGTCATAGTCGGGTTAAAACAGTGAGTCCACCTGTATCATACGCTTGGTAGGTTGGGCCTTCTAACAATCAGTAGTTGGAATAAATATCAAGTCGGTCAGTGGCTGAAATCGTGTCATATTTGGCTAGCCAAATGGTTATTTTAAAGGGCCAAATAATAACTACCTAGGAGTTCAAGTCTAGAAAATTCTGGGAAGTTGTATGGTATCTATTGGGTGGTCAATATTCAACCTATTATTCAACATTTAATGTTGTCGAAGGTGGATTATAGGTGATTAGATTTGAAAGCAATTCAGATCCGAGAACCTATAATCCACTTGTTACAATATTCAATACTACTTATCAAGCTAAATATTGTTTGTTATCTATTGCAAATTCATCGATACAAATTACATATTTTTGATTTGACAAGTAGATTGAGTGAAATATTCAACGAAAATAGCTAGTGTGAGAAACAACCCCAAGATAGTCGATATAAAGTTGAAAGAACCCAAACACTTCGAGCTAGCCAACACTATTCATATGTGAGCATTCCACATCCAAAATATATATTTCAAGTTGTATTATTATGTATTATTGGGTGGTTATTGTTGGTCTTGATGCATGCACACATTCCATTTAGGTAGATTTTTCACATTAACATGGTTAAAGAGAAGAGTGTTGGGAAACCACCTCTAGAGTTTAGCTTAAGAAGATATGTACAAAAACTTGGATAAGGAAAAACGCTATGAAAAAATTAGATGGCAAGCCTCGAAAGAGTGGTTCTTAAAGGATATGCTCATGATGGAAAGACCTAGAAGAGTATTCCTTGGATTTGGGGTGCCAGTGTGTAGAATTTCCTCTAATAACATTAGGGTATGCGCCCCTCATGGAAAGTCCCAAAAGAGTACTTCTTGAAAGATTTGGGGTATTGGTGCCTTGAATTTCCTTCGGGGACAATTTCTCTAGTGATAAGTGTTGGACATTGGGTTCAGTGCTTCCCGCGAGTTTGGTGACATGGGTTAACCCCCTATCGTGGATCCTAACTCCAAGGATTGTTGCAGAGACTAATGCCTGGGAGTTTTGGTCTAACGACAATCGTAGTCCAACAAATGGTATCAGAGCTATAGGTCTCAAGTTCGAAACTCGTCGGACACATTCTGTGGGGGGGGCAGGGGGAGATTGTTGGACGTTGGATTCAGCGCTTCCCACGAGTTTCGCAACATGGGTTAACCCCTCTCGTGGATCCTAACTCCAACAATTGTGGTAGAGACTAATGCATGCGGGTTTCGGTCTAACGGTAATCGTAGTCCAACAATAAGCCCCAAAAGAGTGGTCATGGAAGATATGCCCTTATTGGCAAGCCTTGAAAAAGTGGTTCCTGAAAGAATTGGGCACTAGTTAGTTTAAATTCCTCAGACAATAGTTAGTAGCAATAGTTAGTTAGTTAGTTTAAATTCCTCAGAAAAACGTAAAGAAGAGAGAGAAGCCAAAATTCAAAGTGAGTTAGTAGCAATGCTTCAAAGTGAATTAGTCGCAATGTTTGATAATAAATACAATAAACTATTAGGGTTTGAGACTCAATTGCAAAAATTGAGGCTAGATTACAAGAAACAGAAAAAAACAACCAAGAACAAATACAATCAAGGCTGGAAGAAGAGGTCGAAGAAAATAGCAATCTTAGGGACAAGATTAAACAGCTAGAAGAAAAACTAATTAACAATTTTTCCCTAAATAGTGTGGAACATAAATTGGATATCAAACCTATCAAAGAGGAAATGAATAGGATCATAGAGTTAGACCATGTGCGTAACAAAAGAGTCTTGAAACTCATAATTTTTTGTATAAAAGAATAGAAAGATGAGGACACATTAGCAATAGTCAAGGAGAAATTAAAAAATAAATCACAGATTGAAACAATTGGCTTTATTGAAGCTAAGAGGTTGGGCAAAATAATTGAACATAAATATAGGTTGACTCGGGTTACAGTAAGCTCTAATGCCCATAAATATGACATACTTAGTAAAACTATGAGCTTAAAAGGGTATGGAATATTTATAAATGAAGACCACATTCCAAAAGATCAAGCTAAATTAAGGAAGGAGGTTCAAAAGGTAAAGGAAGCTAGAAAGGAAGGAAAATGGGCAATAATTAGGAATTGAAAAGCTATTATTAGGGATAGAGACCAAAATGATAACAATAAAAAGCAATTTAAGACACTTCAAATCATTTCTTGGAACTGTTGGGGCTTTCCATGGAACAAAGGGCCTATATTAAGTTGGATCCCAAGTGAAATTGATATTATATTTATGGTTAAACTTGGGAGCATGAGGAATCTGAGGTCACTAACATAGACAAATTTATATTGTGGTCAACATGGAACAAGAAATCCCCCCGTAGAGGGGTTGGAGGCATAACTTGTTAGATAAGAACAAACATTTCTCCTCATATTCGTGTTCATAAAAAAAACCCTCTCAATCAATTCATTTGGATGGAGATTTCAGATATCAATGCTAAGAATGTGTATATAGTAATTTGTTATTTCGCACCTATTAATTCTACCTTTTATACAAAAAACAATCTAGATAAAAATTGTCCCTACAAAAGTTTAGGACAAGATATTTACATTATGAGAAATGAAGGTAGTATCCTCTTGATAGGAGACTTTAATGCTAGAATTACAACTAATCAAGCTATTATCTTAAGCAACGATTCCAACCCTAATCCTCTGTGGCTAGACAAGAACCTTGTTTTAGCTAATAGATACAAGAGAAATTCAGAAGACTTGACTGAGAATTTAAATGGTACTGAGCTAATTAAGCTTTGTAGTTCTCAATATCTAATAATTTGCAATGGTATAATGAAGTGGCTGAAATCTAACCAGATGACTTGTATCCATGGGTTGGGTAGTAGTGTTGTGGATTATGTGATATCGGATATCCATGTTTACAACCAAATAGTAAATTTTGACATTTTAAACAACCATGAGCCTAACTCTAATCATAGACCCTTAACCCTAAATATAAACTTTATCATGCACAAAACCCCCTTGAAGATAAATTTGGTGGCCATATGCATATGCTTTTTGACAAAAATAAAGTTGATCTCTTCTTAAAGGCCTTAAACACTAAATTAGATCTTCTATCATATAAAAAAAATATTGAAGAAATCTATCATAATTTTACAACAACCCTCTTAACCTCCATAAACAAATTCTCTATGAAAGTGTTGCCTAAAAAGAAGAATAGAAAACGAGTGTAAACTTGCTAGAAAACCCATTAGGGATACCTCTAATGAGTCCTTGAAATCTGATAAGATTAATAGATACAAATCCCTAATTAAAAGGAAAAAAATGTACTACATAAATAGAAAAAAAGATAATATTTTGCACCTTTCTAAGCTAGATCCAAAGAAATTTTGGAGGCAAATTTTGACTCGTAAAACTAAAGAAAATGCTATGATTCCCCTGACAGACTGGAATTCATACCTTAAAAATATTTACGAATGTCGTAATGTCTTGGACAAAATTCCAAAAGTTTCTATAGAAGACGTTGTTTTTTCTATAAAAGACATAAATTTTAGGGTTAAGCGACTCACAAACAGAAAAGCTAAGGGCATTGAGGGCTACCAAGATGAAATATAAAAAAACGAAGGGCCCATTTTAATCCCTCACATACACAAGCTCTTCAATATAGCATTCAAGCAGGTTTTCCCTAAACCTTCGACTCAAAGCCTCATTGTACCTATTTTTAAAAGTGGGGATAAAAGCATTCCCTCTAATTATAGGACCATTATGATTAGCCCCATTTTATTCAAGCTATATGTAAGTATTTTGGAAAAGAAGATAAGCATATGGATAGAAAGCCATAGAAAAAGAGCTAAAGGTCATGCCGATTTCATAGGTTATCATTAAACTATGGACCACCTTATCATGCTTAGGATACTTGTAGAGGAGTTTCACAACACTAAAACCAATCTCCTTTATTGTTTCATCGAATTTAGGAAATCTTTTGATATTGTTTCTAGGACCAACCTTTGGAATAGGTTAGAAGAGCTAAAAGTTCCCTCCAGGCTAAGAGTTGTTGTAGTAAGGTTGTATGAGAATGTTATTACCAAGTGTAGGAGCATTGAGGGTTGGTTAGAAGAAATTAATTGCAATATAGGAGTCAATCAAGGTTATCCCCTTCACCTACCCTTTTTGGAATTTACATTGACAAGTTAGAAGATTGTTTGGAATCCACAGGCTGTGTTGGACCAAATCTTACTAGTATAGTAATCATCATTCTTCTCTACGTTGATGATATTTTTATTATGACAATGAATCCCTATGAACTTAGTGGGTAGATTAGAATCATCAAGGAATTCTGCTCTAGTACATGTATGACAGAGAAAAATAACAAAACGAAGGTTATGATCATTAAATCCAACAAGATCGCTTGTGATACTTTTGTATATGACAACAATATCTTGGAGGAAGTGTCTTTGTACAAGTATCTTGGAATGGATATTCGTCACAAACTCAATTGGAACTATAGCATTGATAAAAGGATAAATGGAGGGTTTAAATCTTATTATGGGATTGAAAATAATTGTAAATTAGCATACCTTTGGATATGGGATAAGAAAAACATCCTCTTTGATACTCTTGTTATCTTATATGGATGTGAAGTTTGGGGATACAGTATCTCTTGAGAATCTTGGAGAAAGATAGAGCAGATCCAAAAGAAATTTATAACTTATAATCTCAAAATTAAAGGAAATACACCCTATATTATCCTTCTTATGTGAGCCTTTCCCCCATTGAGAGAACAACTATGATTAGGTACTTAATGTACAAGAAAAAGATAAACAACATGGATGACAAGAGGATCCCAAAAAATTGATTCATACTCTAACCAAAATCACCAATGGCTCAAGTGGGGATGGCATAATGATGTTAAGTCTTGACTAAATCATTGGGGAATAAAAGGATAAGTTGTTATGTAGACCACTGATATTAAAAATATTGTACAAGGTAAATTTAAGGAGAATCTATGGTGCAATAAAGAATTAGAGGACAAAATAAAATAAATATATTATAAGGAAGTTGTTAACCCAAATCTTTAAGATCAAAAGTATCTCTTTGTCAGTGACTAACATAAATAAGAGAATCAATATTGCTAAAATAAGAACTAATTCTCATGAGTTGCATAGTGAAACTGGGCATTGGGCAATCCCAAAAACACCATGGCAAGAAATAATTTGTTACATTTGTGACACCAAGACGGTTGAAAATGAAAATCTCTTTCTCCTAAAGTGCCATCTGTATACCCAAATTAGATATCAATTTCAAAATATTTGTCACAATACCAACCTTCCTAACCTTTTAAGTCATTAAAACTTTAATGTTCTTGGAACATTTCTCTTAATGATTTTCAATCATCTAAATAACATTTTAAATAAATCCAAGTAATATCTTACTTTTATTAAGGTCCAATAGACCAATTTTGGTCTCAGTGGATGTTAACCATCATCAACATTATTTTCCTTTCAAATGGGAAACAATAACCATCAAGCAATGTAGTATTAAAAGTAATATATTTTTGGATCTACATCTTTGGATGTGGAATGGTTATATTTGAATCCCACAATATATACTTGTTGATGAGTTCAAATTTTCYTGACAAAATCAAGGGGTACTCCCCGATACATAGTCCCAATTAGACTATACATTGTTTGGATTAGGAGTCCCATCYAGAATTTGATCCAACTGCCATTTATTGATACCTTTGGTTTTCTTACCGGTTACAGTCTGGTGTATCGATGAAGTGGGTGGGCGCAATGCAGAGATTTAGATKAAGGCCATGTATGTAAATAAAAATAATCTATCACTAATATATGCTAACCTATCCTAGCTAGGAGCAATAATAAAGTAACCGGTGAGTTATAATGCAACCAAAACTTTAGACAACTTTAATACAATTAGCTATATAAAAAGAGAAAGATTGGAAGCAAAAACATACATATGTGTATAATCATATTATTCTAGACCACAACAACATATACTGTAATAACTCACAAAACTCAAGACGTTGAAATATTTAAAGGAATATCAATAACTGCATAATATCAGAGATTGTATAAGAATTAGTCTACAACAAACAAAGCATTCTTATAGTCAATGGAAACAAAAAATATCTTCACTTGAAATAGTTCAAAGCTTCGATCAGTTTCTATACAAAATTCCTCTTATAACATGTTGGCCCTGAGGGATTCTCAATATCCATTAACACCGTATAAGTTCTTGAAAAAGTTCTTGGGTCTATACTGTTGTTCCTGAGTCTACACTTAAGGCTATAAAGTGTAGAGTCTAAGCATCTAAAAAGAGTGGAAAAAAAGGAAGGGGAAGAAACAACTTCGGGGGATGAAGCTATGGCCAATCTCTGAGTTGTCTTTGTCTAGCTTCCAAATATTCTTGAATGTTGATATCCCGCTCAATGGTGGCCCATGAACGTTCGAGCTCTGTCTAGGCAGTGGCAGTTTTAAATATGGTATCGAAAATATTCAAAATGATGCTAGTTTGATCCGATAGACCGGGTTCGATGTTGGGCTGTCTTACGATGGGTACATTCATGGGGAGAACAAAGATTTAAAACAAGGTTGAAGTTTTAAACTGCTTATCTCAACTTTATATTATACGGGGAAAATTCAGTGAAGCCAATCGAAGGGTTTAACGAAATCGAAGGCCGTTTTCTGTAACTAAGCTTAAAATCTTGAGACTGAGTGTGAAAACATAGAGTTGTCAACAATGTGGGGCATCAATTTCATAGGAATCACATGCTGTGGCAGAAGAAGAAAGGACAGGAATACCTTGATGAAAGCATATAATGTAGAGATCTAAATAATTCACAGGTCTTGTACCTGCTAGAAGCCGATAAAGAGGAAAATCTGTAAATAACTAGATACCTAGAACCTGATCACCACAATAGAAGTTATACTAAATTGCAGCTAAAACATTCATCAAAGACATATATGTAAAAAATGACATGAAGCATGAAATATAGAGGAAAAACACATAACTCAATCTTGATAGAATTTGGAGTCATCACTTCACTTTGTATTAATCTTGGCTTTAAAGAACTTTCTCTATTACAATCTACCACTGGCCAAAAAGTCCCTTCTATTACAATCTTTCCTTTATTTAAACAAACTTCTGAACATCTAGAATTCCGATCATTTTGGAAAACTGTCAGTTACAAATCGAAAATTGGAGCATTTCATCTTCTCATCTTTGTCTTCCCTCGTAAGGGTGGAGCACCTTCCTTTCTCTGCCCTTCCGGCTCTAGAAATAGAACAAGTTGACATCTATCATTATTTAGCACCAAAAACCTACCCCTTCGCCTGCTGGATGCAAATGACACACCTCTCCACCAACTGGGCTATCAACCTGGAAGGCTCTGCTTGGTTTCTTTCTTCAAAGGTGTAACAACTCTTCGCCAGCTGTGGCAACCTTTCCCTACTTGTTGGTCTTCCGTGATGATAGAGCATAATTGTAAACTTGGCTGCACTAGCCATTTGTCCACTTGGACCATATCGACCTGTCTTATCTGGGATATCTCCACTTGCTCTTTTTCCACGTTTTCTTTGATGTCCAATAGGTGTTTATCTATATTGATTTTTCCCAGCGTCCCAAGACTGCTTTCCTTATCAAGGTCTATCAGAATTTTACTTATCAAGGTGAACGTTTCCTCAGAAGAATTCATCACTTCATTAGCTCTCCCCTTGCTTTCCCATATATTCTGCTCCCAGACCTTCAGCAATATATTCCCTCTAGTTTTCTCTACGATGGATAATTTGGAGCTGCTGACCATCTCTATCTTCACCGTAGCTATAACAATGTCTTGAAAATCAACTCGAGCTGCCCTGGCTTATTTTTCCCACAAGGAAATACTTTCTAACCCTTGATCTATCGTTTGAAAGTGGTTCTGAATGGTTCCTACCTTTACAAACAACTCTTGTTGAGCCGTTAATACCTTCTATTGGATTTTGGCAGCTTGGGATCCAAAAAGTTTTATGTCTAAAACCTGATTCTCGGCAACATCCAACTTTGATTGTAATTCTATAATTTGTTGCCCCTGCTGGATTACCTGCATTTGGCTGATTTGCGCTGACTGGCACACCTGTTCAAGGTTGGATCTAAGTTTCTTGATCTACTGTAGATCAACTATTTGGGCTTGCTCGAGGATTTTTCTCACCTCATACTTGGCATTCGCTTCAGCAGTAGCCACTTTAGCTTCCAATTTACTGATCAGGAGGTTCTTTCATTTCAACTGGGCCTTCAAAGCCCCGACTGAGTACTGATTGGCTGTAGCATAAGCCCCTAGTGTCCCAACTATCTCGTCTGTGAATTCTTCCTCTTTCACGACCTTCCCATCTGTCATGATTTTAAATTTTTTAGCCATTACGCCCTCTTTTTGATATAATTCTTGCCTCACCATGACCTTCCTTTTTTTATCAAAGAAAAATTCATTAGGAGGCATCTCCTCTACAGAAATGGGTGTCAGTTCTTCATTGAAAATCCACCCCGCATCGAGATTCCCCTTTGTGAACTGTAAGGGTGTTATAATAGCAATCAGACTGTCGATTTCCTTGGACAGTTGTTTCGGGGTAACCTATGTGACCGGCTTGTTTGATGTGAGCGACAATGAGTCTCCCGATCCTTGTGAGGGTATCTATGCTTGGCCTTGGGTCTGCTTTCCTAACGTACCCTTTTCAGGGTTTCCTTTCTGTTTGTGGGGGACTTCGACTCCTTGCTTTGAGGTTCCAACCTCCCCTGTTTTCCCTTGGTTCTTCTCCCTGTTAGGACTCGAGTCCTTCGCACCTTCGACTTCCATCTGCTTTGTAACTGGAATATTTGGGACTTCACCCTATAAAATCTAGGGGAGACGACTCCGTCGGTGCTCCTGGAATTTCAAAAAATCGGCCATATCTTCAGGTGGTAGGGCTTGAATCCGACGTAGGACTTCAGAGAAGGACCTCGTGCCCCAGAATATGTCATCATGAGGGGAATCCTTGTGTTCATATCTCTTCAGGCCGCAACTCGCCAGGTGATTTCTCACAACCTTGCTAGGTTCGTGTTTCTTGAACTCAATATCCACTAGGTTCATTTCTTCTAAAGCCATAGCCTTGGCTTTGGTGTGGCCAAAATCTAACAAGGAATACGCACCAATATGAATAAGGAAGGGTAGCCATACCAGTTTTGATACTCCTTTGAGCTCTTTGCTTATTCCGCTGAGCATAGTCTATCTAGCGATCTCATGACACAATAACTTATCTGGCAATAATAACGGTAGAGTATATGGAGGAACAGAGGTGCCGAAAACCTTGATATACAAAAATTCTACCTCTAGATACCAATCTGCCATGCTACTTAGGTTGGCCGCGATGCTATCTGAAATCCTGGGAGGCGGCTGGCCAAAGATGGTGACATGAAATGGCACCATTACCCAGTTGAAGATCTCATAGATGAATTCTTTGTCCTTATCCTCCCAAAGCTTCAAGTGGTAGACGTGAATAGGCTCTGTATTAGATGGAGCCCAGCTTCAGTTCATTAGTGGGAAGGGTGTCATAAAGCAAATGGAATCCATGATGTAAGCAGACATAAAGAACAAAGTTTCTTTCTTACTCGCCCTCTGTGCTCGATATTCGGTAATTCGACTGGTTAGACTGTCGGACAACAGTTTGGCCCAGTCGAAGGAGAAACCCTCAACGAATATATGAATGAGTGGCACTGATGCAGGAGCATCACAACTACCAAAGCAAGCATGGAGCCAGTGCATGTGTTTTTAACACATGACATATTTCTTTGAAAACTTTTGGGAAATGATGCACCAAACCTTTAATGAACCATTTATGAAGGAGCGCCTTTTGTATATTGTATTGGACCTTGAGCCTTTAAGCCCTTGTCCTTTAGTAGATAGAGGAATTTAATTTAGTTAATGCTGGTAGATAGGATTTTATTTCTAGATTTGATAGCCTAGAGTCTGAGAGGGAAAATGGATATAGACACCCTCATTGTACCATTGTAACATTATGGAAGCATTCAGGAGAAGAGAAGAGAAAGCAGAGTGAAGAACACCCATGTACAGGCATTTGAATTAATAGAAGAAAGATTTGATTCAAATTCATGGTTTGTGTTGTTTCTCTGTGTATCTTGTTGATGTGCTCATGAATGTTTGCTTCTTGTCATACATTTGATTTTATATGCTGTGCATGTGATTTCATGTTTCAAACTGAAGTCTGAAGGGGAGATGGAATGAGTTTCAATTGTTTCTCTATCTGAGCCAGGAGATTCTTGCAAGGTGTGCAGTCGAAAATCATCTGCAAGGAGTGCGTTGATGGGGGCTCAGGTAGTTTAACTCTTGTTCTCATTCACCCAGAAGTGAAAGTGGATTGTTGAAGCCGTGCAAGGAGTGTGCATGTTGAAGAGGAAGTCTCAGTTGTGAATCTGAGAAGAAAACACCCAAAGACTGCTGCTGCAGGAGCGCGCAGAGTCGAAAGGATTCAACACTGGGAGTTGTTGAATGTTGGCCACAAGGAGTGCGTGCAAGTCCCTCTGAAAGAATCAGAGTGGGAAAGCTCAGGAGGTATAGAACCTTCGAGAAATCATCAAAGGAGAGAACAAGAATTTTGTGCCGTGAAATGTTTCAAGCAAGAGTTGCAAGTGCATGTGTTGGAGGGTAAGTTCTGAGAAGGAATACTTAGTTATTCTCAAGAAGTCTTCAAGGAGGAGAAACCAACGGTCTGGATCCTGCGGAGAGGATTCGCAAAGTCTCGTCAGTTATTGGATTTTCCGGAATAGCGGCGAGGTTACAGTTACATCTAGAAGTTCGAGCTCAGAAGATTGTGAGTTGTTGGATCGACAGTCGATTTCCCGCCAACCGTTATATTTGGCAGGAGTTGCACCGGGGTTAAGCCCTAGTGAGCAAAGGAGAGTTTCGGGAAGGGATCGAGATATTGGAGGCATCGGTGTTTTGGAAGTCAAGAAACTCGAGACCCATCGAGTCTCGAAACACTGACGTAATAATAACCGTTGATCCCGGCAGGACATGTGTCAGTATTCTGGAGAGGCATTGGGATATTGGAGGCATTGGGGTTTCAAAAGTCAAGAAACTCGAGACCCCTCGAGTCTCGAAGCACCGACGGAATCATAGCTGTGGATCTCAGACAGGACACGCATCAAAAATCTGGAGCGAGTCGGGGTTCGACATTTTGGGGTTTCTGAAGACAAAGGATTTGTTGCCTTAGGAATCGCGATTTCGCGATGTCCGAAATACCGACGGGGGGACAGTGACGTAGAAGGGCCAGTTCTCACGTGCATCGGGGATCGGCGTATCAGGATTCCTGATGTCGTGAAAATAGCTGCAGGAGGAGTCGCGAAACTCCGAAACGCGACAACCACGCAGTCACCGTGTTTGAGTGGAGAACAGGTGTCACCCATATCGGGGTTCGGGAAACAGAAGGGTTCGTGAACAAGTGCAACGGGAATCGTGATATCGCGATACACGATTTCCCGATATCCATAAGATTGTGGGCCATAGGCGCTAGAGCAAAGGACAGGTGGAAAATTGTTGTCAACGATCGGAGGATCAGGGATCCTGAGGACGCAGAGTCTATACACTTCGCTTTCACGAAGTCCGAAGCCCTGATACAATGGGTATTGTGGTCACATGGACTGGGTGGCCTAGCAGAGGATGCCTTCGCAGATTAGGAATCAGAGAATCGACGAGGCAGTTTCTTGCAACACCATAGGTGCTGATTTCTCGACAGCAGAAAGTCTCGATAAGAGCGGGAGAGCATTAGCGTTGAACCACATCGGGTTTCAGGGAATTGAAAGACCCGTATCCATGTCTGTAGGACTCGTGATCCCGCGAAGTCTGATTTCCCAATTTGGAGTAGGAAGATCATAGGGAGTATTCTGTGGGTATTGAAAATTCCCGATAAGGGAGTTGAAGAGCATTTCAGTTCTTTGGGCCAAGGGAAGAGAAGGTCCTGTGTGAGCGGATGTGCCCTGGGTGGCGCATTTGCATTAGGCACCCATGGGAGGAAAAAATGGGTAGTGTCTTCCTTCCCATACAACCTAGAGGTCATCATCGCTATGTACTTGAACTGTGGCTCCAAGGAAGAGATTGAATATATCCCGTTAGTGTCAGCTCTGAATTTCACAGGGTGTGAGACCCAATCTTTGATCAGATCGGATAAAAAAATTTCATACTGCTCCCACTCCTTCTTCTTGAAACCTTCTAGAAATTCGACATTGTGAGTAAGGTTCAACATGGGTGACAATTTATACATTGCCCGCAAATGTTCTGGCCTGAAAGTACCAATCATCACCTTTTATTCGCTGATAATCATCCTGGTCAGGATGTCCACATGGTCTAGTGCCCACCTGATCATATCACAATAGGGAAGAAGCTAGGGCCTCGCCGCTATTTTGTGCATCTCTACTTGAGCGATGATTTTGTATTTGGTTGATAAATCATTCTTCTCATTGTCGCTAGAATCATTCGAACAATTTATCGACTCGGTTTGGAGAATGTTGGAAACGTATGACCATGTCTTGATAATTAATAATTCGGGGCAAGGTATTAGAAACAACGTTTGAACCCTGACCTGAACTCTTGGCAGCTGACTTGGGCATTTTTCATGGAGCCATGATAGAGAAACCTACAATTGGACCACCTGTCAAAAAAATTGAAAATCACAAACAACGGTTATCCTGGTAAAATGGCTTTGCACGCAAATAGAAATGAGAATTGAAATAATGAAGGAAAAACTCTCTATCTTGGTCATTTAAACCCTTGGTGTCCTTGCCAACAGAATGGTCAAATCTCTTAATAGAAATATTTATAAATAAAAACGAGATCCTACTACTGTCACCTCACTGCAATTCAAATAAATGCCATAAATGCTTGACGAGTCGTAACACAAAAAAATACAAAAACATTTAAAACTTTCTCCGTAGACGGTGCATGTTAAAGGTTGTTTAATGTGTTGATTAATCCAGTTTAGTTCCTTTAATTAAGTGTGTTTTAGTCTTTAATCCCCTTTTTTCGGTGTTCACCATATCATAACATTTCACTCCTAACCTTTGAGCCCCCAAAACCCAAAATCGCGATGATGCGATTTAGTTGAGTACTCGTGATCTGACTTAAGCTCTTAATGAACCCACACTTAATTAATGAATATCACGACTTTGCGACTTAGAGCTATGAAGGTACTGCTTTTTGGGAGAGCGATCATCGAGTCGCGAAATCAGGATCGTGCTTAACTGAGATTTAAAGTGATTTACTCCTGACACTAACCTGGGTAAAATTTTAAAACCGTTATCGCCACTTCACATGTCGAGATACTAAGGACACTGGGTAGCGTCACGAAATAAATGAAATCCCGAAACTAGATTTTTGGCCTTAAGTATAACATCTCACTTATTTAGAAGAAGGTGACTCCAACCTCTTTTTTTTTTTTTTTTTTTAAAGAATCATAAAGGTGCTCCAACATATACAATGCTTGAAAGGCCAAAAAATAACGTCCTTGTTAAAGAAGTCTCTAGTCTATTTTATACAAAGATTAGTAACTCCTAATTGTATTTTCTCCTTCTTATTGAAGAGGCAATTACAAAATTGTTCACATTCCCTTTTCTCATGACAAGCGGAAAAAAGAACAAAATTTGAGGTAGTTAGGAAAAGGACGAAAGGAAAACAATTGATTGTCTGTTTCCTATGAAATGTTTCTCCGGAGATAAGCCGTTCAAACTTATAATTGGTTATACAGTGACTCAATCCTCTTGTAAGATAGTTCTTCCAGTGTTGCTTCGATCATGAATATGCTATCATCAAGGGCACTCATATATTTCTCTAGTCTTTTCATATAAGCATGTATCATAGTGTGAATCTTTACCGTATGTAGTAGATGTTGGTCAATAATATATGTACAGACAAAGGTTGATGCTTCGACTATTTGTCTCCTTCAACTCATGCTTTCCTGTACTCCATTAACTAACTATTATGTGACCAAATTCTTCCCAAGTTCATCTAATATTGGGAGATGACCATTCCTTATCAACTCCTGGGTAGCTTTGTGAGTCCTTGAACAGATCCCCATTGCCTTGGTTACTTTTTTGTCTATCCTTTACCCTACCTGTTGGAAATGATCTAATGCATATAGTTTTATCTTCCTTTCTGATTTTGAGGGTCTATACAACTCCAGAGGCACATCAAGATTCTCCTCTATCCAGGTATCAATGTTTGCTATACCTTCCCTCATAGTGTTGTATTGTGTCAGTTGCATTTGTATCTAGTCGTTTGATTCAATAACTATTGCAACCACATTTTGGAAGAGATTCAAGTTGGCATACATATCAATAATGGAACCTTCCAGATCATTCCTCACTTTTTCCGCATTGGTTTTAAAATTGAGAAGACTCCTTTCATCAATCTTAACTTGTTGGAGCCTTTCTTCTAAATATTTGATCCTGATTTCCTTTTCTTTGTTATGCTAGCACAACCTCTGTATATTTTCGACATTTGCATCCATGAATGCAAATCATGCCCTAGCAATTGCCATAGGTTCTTCCCTGACATCTACCATGATGGGGACCTGAGTCACTACTGACAAAGGAGCTCCTTCTGCTGCTAGAACCTTTTTTACTCTTTCTTGTACGATTCGGTTGGTTTTACTATCGTATGTGAAACTGTGTAGATACAATATTTTGGTTAACCTTAAAGGTTCCCAAGGCCTGATACCTAAACCAATGCTCATTTTTTCTGCTCGTTCTCCTGCAGTGGATGTTCCAGGGACATCCAATTCCATCATGTGTGTGTCACCCTCTCTATAATCTGCATTCTTCTTTTGCCTTTCTTCTTCAACAACTTTATTTGTTGCTTCCTTTTCTGCTGATTTTGCTGCTATTCTTGCTGCTTTAGCTAACTCTTTTTATTTTTCTGCGACATCTTTCACTTAGGTCTCTGCTTTTTATTTTTCTTCCTTTTCTTCCCTAGACTTTGCTTTATCAACTTCTAATTTTTGTTTCTTTTTAGCATAATTTCTCCTCTTCAATACCTTGTCTTTGTCTCTTCTCTTTTTATCAGTCGGTGCTTCTTCATCCTCTTCTACGGAACCTAAATGAGTTGAGATGGAGATGGGGGAAGATCCCTTAGCTTCATCTCTCTCTGCATATTTTCTGGCTGGCTCTCTTGCATCTTCTTCATCCGCAATCCTACCTTTAGGATGACCATGCCTGTTAAAAATGACCTCATCATAAGTCATGGCGTTTTGATGTACTCCTTCTTCTTCCCAGAACTCAATGGTATACTTGTAAGGGAGTCTCATGCTATGAAAGTGCTCTTTGATGATGTTCTTGGGGTTGTGTCTCCTGAATCTTTCCTCTCCAAAATGGTAGGAAAGAAAGACGTCTACTTCCACCTGGGCTTGTTTGGTGTTTTCAAAGAAGTAGTTGCCAATGTAAAGAGGTAGTGGAGGCCAAATGGCTTTCTTTGATCTATATAACATTCCTCTGATCCCATGTATGATGGTTTGATATGCTACTTCTTGGAGCACAAGCTTGTCAGGGACGAACCGAGGAAGTAGATGAGGTGATTTCATTGCACCATATATCCTTATATATGTACCATCTTCCATTAAATACCAATCCCCAATACTTCTTATAACTGTTATGGCCTTGTCATTCATAAAAGGTGGGGAGGTGCAAAAAATAAACTCGTACGGTGGGGCAAGGAAATGTTCACATATCCTTTGATAATCTATTCGATATTTGTGCTCCCAAAGCACCTTGCAATAGATGTGGATAACGACATTAGTGGGAAACCAACTTTAACCCATGTTTGGGTACTTGTGAGAAATGCACATTATGTCTAGAAGATATGAAGACATGGAAATTAGGGAAGCTTCCTGGTTGTGCTTGTGTAACTGTGGAAATAACATCTTTGAGACTCTCAGATAATATGTTTGTCCAGTTGAATGAGGCCCCTACATATGCAAAGAAATAAATTAGGGGAATATATGACAAGGGAAAGTGTGTTGCATCTGGCTCCCCATACAACCTGCACAACATGGATACCATATATTGGTAGGGTCTTCTTATATTGGTTGTGGGGTACCGACTCTTGGGCCGATATTTGAACTTCTTGTATTATTTATACCACATCAGGAATAAATCCTTCGGTGTGAGCTCCAACTCGTTGAGGAGTTGACCATCTAGCTTTTTCTTTCCAGCCTCAATATGGTAACACATAGATAAATCATCGGGCATGAATGAAGCTATAAATTCTTTTATTGCATTGAAGACATATCTACTGTCTATGTCTGTGTTTTTCAAAATCCAATAAATGACGTCTGCACAAGGAAAAAATGATGGATGTGTTGCCACTATGAAAATTTCTGATTTTCTAATGTTCCTAAACAGCTGGAGCTCATTTGGTTCCTCTTCCTTCGTCGAGAAGTTTGATTTCTTAAACATATAATAAACTTCTCCCCATTTTATAGCTTCTCCATCTTTATCTATAAGTCTTGACGTATCATCATATACGGTCCCGACACTCTCTGTCTACCATCTATTGGGAATTGCCAGATGACTCAGCTCCTATTGGTTTCATTGTCGTCTTATTTCATAGTGACATTTTTGAATCTACAGCCAGGATAAATTTAGAACATGTTATTTGGAAACAATTAAATAATTGGACAATTATAAGAATTAATGGAAAAAAATCATGGCAAGCTGCTTCTCGTAAATATCAAGTTAATAGTAGACAATGCTCATCGTGATTTTGGAGTGAAAAGCTTGGGCATCATCTTGGAAAATAAAAATTGAAGAAAAATAAAACAACTTCTTTAATGAAAATCAAAGGAGTTAATAACAACTCTTCCAAGCATATAGGAGGAGTTATTAATAACTCCTTTGAGCATATTGTAGGAGTTGTTAGTAACTTCTCCGATATGTATTCAGAAGAATCAATTATCATTTTGGAATGTTCAGATCACTTACAAGAAACTCCTCTGATCGTATCAGAGGAGTTAAAAGTAACTCCTCTGATACGATTGGAGGAGTTTTATCTAGGTGGATATCGATGGCCACCCACCTATTCCACTGGCTTGAAAAACAGTTTTACACCTTGGCAGTTTTTCAACAGTTGTTTGGGTTCCAAACTTTTGGGGTCATTTTGAGGCCCTAAATGACGTTTTTTGGGGATTTGGGGCCCAGGGTTTTACCAAGGGCATTCACCTGGGCCAATCTAAATTCATTCTTCTCGATTAGACCTTTCCAAGGGGCTATCGTGTGCCTAAAATGAGGATCGTATGAAAAATTTACGACCTCGGGAAGTTGATGTACTAACTTACCCCAACAGGGCCCACATGACTTTTGGCACTTCATCTCCTAGGATTAGGTTTTTGGATGTCTTTTGTTTTTTAATTCATATTTATTGTAAAAAGGACTTCAGAGCCTCATTGTAGTCATCTTCTTGAGAATGATTGTAACTGTCACATCTCTTCTCAAAGATAAGCCGCCACCATTCCAACAAGCTTGTTTTCCACTGCATTTTACAGTTTCAACTTATTTCCTTATTGAATAAAAAGCCAATTTGATTGTATCTCTGTTATTTTGTTTCAAGCATATTTTAATAATCTGTATTCATTTCGTCCTGCTTATAAAATCCGAATTAGTGGTATCATAGTAGTTTTCTCCTTGGCATCTTAATGCATGTCCCCAACAAGGTCAGGGTACAAAGAATTGGGTCTCGAGCTTGTTTCTCTTGAGGACAAAATCTCTCACACGCCCAACGACCTCTCATGGTAGGAGAAAATAAATATGACGGGACATGAGATCCTTTCAAAAAAATTCTTGAGGAATCCCTCACGTAATAGAGGAATGAGATTATGGATAGTTTCGCTCAAATCCTTTGGTGGTTACCAAGAGGCAACGCATCTTCCTCGATTGGAGGTGCCACTCCCTTCAAGGTACAAATCAACTTTGATATTCCTATATTTAAAGGTCAGATATATGCAGATGTTGTAGACAAGTGGTTGAATGTACTAGAAGGGTATTTTTCTGTCCATAACTTTTCGAATAGAGAAAATATTACTTTTTTTCTCCTCAAATTCATTCCCCATGTCAAAGATTGGTGGGAAACTTTCTGTGAGCAAAAGGAAACAGAGGAACCCGAATTATTTATATTCATGGCCACCTGGGAATCCTTCAAGGATGGTATTAAGGAACAATACAACCCTGTTGGAAGTTATAATGACTTGTATACCAAATGGACCACATTGCGGCAAGAAAGAGACCAAGCAGTGCCATAGTTCACAAATATATTCCATACCTTGCCCACCAAGCTAGGTATCAAATATTTGGAGCGACATCTGGTGCTCAAGTATCACAGTGCTCTGCATAGATACATCCATATTGAAATGGAATTTATGTACATATCATCCTTGGGTGCGATCGAATGATATGCTGTCAAAATCGAGCAGAAGCTCAAACAAAATACGTGTCAATTTGGGCCTGGGAACCCCTCATAGAAAAAGCCAAGAAAGGGCGGCCCCAACTCATGAAACAAAGGATAGAGAAAATATGGAAATTATCAGAACAATCAGTCCAAGCCACAAGTAAAGAAGGACACCAAAAAGAAAAAGAAAGATACCAGAAAGTAGTGTGACTTCCATAAGAGCCCTTGGCATAACACTAATGATTGTCACTCAAAGCATTCATTGGTAGATGAAGTGAAAGCCTTTGAATCAGATGTGGGTTCTAACTCCGAGTCAGAACTAGAAAGGGGAAGACAGATCATTGACACGGAACCCAGTGCCACCGTTGCTACCACCAAGCTCTATCATGATGAACCAGACGCGCTAGAAGAAGGATAATGCCTCTTTCATTCACAGATGTGGGTAAAAAGAACCCCACTATAATTCATCATTGATAGTGGTAGTCAGAAGAACCTCATCTCAGCAGAGTTCGTCAAGAGGTTGGCCCTGCCGACAACACCGCACCCACAACCCTACACCATTGGATGGCTCCACCAAGGAAACGATCTCCACGTCAGCCAACAGTGTCGACTGTTGTATGATATCAAGCCCTTCAAATATGATTTATTGTTTGATGTTTCTCCTCTTGAAGTTTGTAATTTTATTTTGGGCCAACCTTATTTATGGAAACATCATGCTRTATATGAGTCTAGGCCTCATAGCATTATTATTACTTTTAAAAGGAAATTATATAGGATACCTAAGGCAGTCCCTCCTAGTGTTATTTCCTTGATCTATGTCAAACAATGTAGAAAGGTCATCTCTTAGACATGGAAGTTTTTCTTCTTCGTGATTCGCTCTCAGAATGAGAGAAAGATCATAGACACATCCAAGGTCTCCGTGGTCAACCTCTCCACACAGAAAAAGCAAGTAGATAAGGTCGTGGAAGAATACTTGGATATTTTCTCCTCACCTACCGGGGTACCTCTGCACTGTCAGGTCAAGTACAACATCGATATGACCCCTGACGCACCACTGCCCAATGGGACAGTCTAGCATTGTTCTCTGTTAGAGAATGAGGAGATCAAGCGGTAGAT